>JAQPZY010000822.1:245000-260000 GCA_029931535.1 Margaritifera margaritifera | reverse complement strand
ATTTTAGAAATGATTCTCGAGAGAATGAAGTTTCAAAAAGGATAAATCTCCATCCAGGAAAATGTTTCATAGTTGCCGAAATGATCAATTTATTTTTAATTATTTTTGAAAGAGCAGAAGAAAGAGAGCGAATACTTAAATGGAAAAGTGTCCAAGTGGCTTGGGCCGGGGGAAAATTGTAAGGAGAAAATAGCTCTATCTCATTGGTAGATTCTAAAAAGCAGCTAAATGTGTTTCGTACTTGTCTTTAATACAATTTTGAAGAAGAGGCAGTTACAGGTATCGGAAGTATTTTCAGATTATTTTATAAGTTACAGAGACAACATAAATATATCCGTGCAAATGCTTAAAAATCCATCCCCTTTCTTTCTTTTTTCCTCTTCTTCTTTTTTCCTCAGTATTGTGGTAGAAATAAATCTAAATTTACAATAACAAAAAGATCGATAGGTTCATGGCAGCGGATATTTATTTCTACATATTGTGTACAGACTAAACAATGCAGGACTCACTAATGGGATGATGCACAACTAACAGGCGCACTATGCACCAGATTTAACAGTTCTGCACGCTTGGGACGGTCCAGAGGTGAACACGTTTGCATCATAGATGAAAGCCATTGTCCAGGTACATTGTATGGGTCAGAGATCCCAGGTTTGACCTAGGAAGGGGTCATCAATCAATACCATCCGTCATTTTAGTATTTTTTGCCTGAAAGTGAAAAGATATATACCAAAATGTATATTTCCCAACGTAGATGTGAATGTTTGTCTTACGCACTGATAAAGCTTAATTACATAGGTTAATATACACTACATTACTCGTATATTCTGAATAAAACTGATAGATGTCAAACTGAGCAATAATTGAAAAATATCTGAGTAAATTTGCATCTTTGTGTTTGACATCTTTATGATTTAAACTGAAGGCGCAATATACAATTACATAGGTTAATATACACTACATTACTCGTATATTCTGAATAAAACTGATAGATGTCAAACTGAGCAATAATTGAAAAATATTTGAGTAAATTTGCATCTTTGTGTTTGACATCTTTATGATTTAAACTGAAGGCGCAATATACAAAAAAGGATGTACTTTTTTGGCGGCAACTGGGTAAACCATTTGTCGTAACTATGCTGAAGTATGCTGGTGGAACAAGCTTTATCATACTTACTATTGCCATAATAACCTCCGAGACCACCCCAAGAGTAGCCGCCTCCGCCGTATGGGAAGTGACCAAATCCAATTGTGGCAGAGCTGGAACCAGAGTCCGCTACTCCACCTGGGCCAAATGGTGTCCAGATTGGTCTGCCTGTTCCAGAGCTGCTGACATCTGTTCTCTGGCGGCTGACACGAGCACCGACGGCATTTGCTTCTGCGTTTCCTCTAGCGCTGATAGCAGCTGAGACACCAGAGCCTACTACATCTCTGCTGGGCCCTCCGCCAAATCCTCCATGACCAAAGCTATATCCTCCATGACCACCACCTAGTCCGTAGCCGCCACCGCCAAATCCATATCCACCCCCGTACGGACCAGGACCTCCATATCCTCCGTATCCTCCATATCCTCCGCCGTAACCTCCTCCATATCCTCCGCCGTAACCTCCTCCATATCCTCCGCCGTAACCTCCTCCATATCCTCCGCCGTAACCTCCTCCATATCCTCCGCCGTAACCTCCTCCATATACTCCGCCGTAACCTCCTCCATATCCTCCGCCGTAACCTCCTCCATTGTAGATGCCATCAAGAATGTGAGGTCCTTGACCGTTAAAGGAAGCTTGAGTAGGGTGGTCAGAACCAAGAGGGCTTGAAACTGAGGAGATGGGACCAACATGGACTACTTGACCAGCATTGTGAGGGGCTGTTCCAATGCCTTTACCAACAGCAGTGGAGACTGTTCCCCGTGGAGTACTGACGGAATGCCCGCGACCGAAGCCAATGGATGTGGGTCCTGCAACCACTGTGGTACCACCGAAGTCACCTCCGAAGCCACCACCAGATCCACCACCGAAATCATATCCTCCAGGCCCACCCGACCAGGGGCCACCGCCACCCAAACCGTAGCCCCATTTATGGGCGGTGGACAAAGCGATGCAACATAAGATGATGGCTGCTTTCATCTTCGGGATCTGAAAGAATGAGATAAACTACAGTGAAACCCTTTAATAATGAACCGCTTGAAACCAGTAAAATCTAACAATAATTGACAGACTATTTTGGTTTATAAGTAGAAATACACTATGAACACGATATATAGGATGTAAAATCAGTATTGAGTTATAATCCAGACTTTGTATTGACTATGAAGCCATAAACAAAACTGGTAAAGAATGCATGTAGTTTTTTCGCTTAACGTAAACTCTTTGTGGCTATTTAGCATAATAATAATAATAATAATAATAATAATAATAATAATAATAATAATAAAAAATCTTGATTTCTTTGGTTCTCATCGAATTTACTTCGAGTGTTACTGCTAAAGAAAAGAAATCTGATTCAAATTAGTATCACGTAATCAGCGACCTTTCCGAATTGATAAAAACATTTTTTTTTTAAATTATAATATTTAGTCTTCAAAATATTGGACTTGAAAACCTTAACGTCACATTTTTAAGTTGCACAAATTTACTATGAAAAGTCCGAACATATTTTGCATATTGTTTCTGTTGATATACAATGTGACTGTTTGTTATGCACTGTATGCATTTGTTAACCGCAAAAAGAGTTAATTACAGCGGTGATTATCGGCACGGGTACTACAAGGCTTGCAAATGCTATAGTCTGTTTCCAAGTTTATTTGGTACTACAAGGCTTGCAGATGCTATAGTCTGTTTCCAAGTGTATTCTGTACAACAAGACTTGCAATTGCTATAGTCTGTTTCCAAGTGTATTCGGTTCTGCAAGGCTTGCAAATGCTATAGTCTGTTTCCAAGTGTATGCGTGATGGACCCCCTATATTTAAAAGACAATTCTTAATTTGCATTCGTGCAGCTCTAAGAAGGTTGAACTGATGGTAACAAAAAGTGTTATTCTTTCAATCTAATGAATCGACATAAAAAAAGAAATTAGATTTTGTATCTTTTCACAGACTGGGTTCTGTTTCTGTCCCATTTTGAAACGGGACACATCGTATGATGGCATGTGAATGAATGTGTGAATGTACAGGCTCTTGCCAGCTTGCGCTTGGATATTATGATTGTGTCAGGCATGGGTTGATGGAGGCATTTACACTTCAGCCATAAACTCTGAAAGTTGTTATAATGATAGGAGAAGATTGTAATCGGAAATTTTGTAATCGAATTGCGTGTCTGTGTGTGTATGTTGCAAATACAGCTGAATATGGATAAATCACAATCTTTTTGAGACATTGTTGTGTTTTATTATATTTGTTAACTAAATACCACAAATTATATATTTTATGCTACAGTTTAGTTTCATAGCATTTTGCCATATCTTACTCACGAGCTTAGCGCTGAATTGTCCAGTTTACATTGCCGATTGCGAGTTTTCTTGATACATCAGTAAAAATAAAAAGCAATATTTCATTCATAACCGCTTGTTACGCGTAATTGTGCTTTTCGTTGAAGAATTGTTATTTTATTTGGTATTCAAAATTCATTCTAAACGCGAAAAATACATTATATGAAAGAAAAAATAGAACGAAAAATTCATTTTAAAACTGAGTCGTTAAATTTTGTGTAATATAAGAATAATAGGAAGCTTAAATTCAACATGTTAGAACCCTTTAAAGATTTAAGAAAACTCAATGTATTAGAAATCTTCTGAATATTCAAGAAAACTTAGTGTGTTAGAAATCTTCTAGATATTCAAGAAACCGCAATGTATTAGAACTCTTCTGGATATTCAAGAAAACTCAATGTATTAGAAATTCTTCTGGATATTCAAAAAAAATAACTCAGTGTATTAGAACTCATCTGGATAGTCAAGAAAACTCAGTGCATTAGAAATCTTGTGGATATTCAAGAAAACGCAATGTATTAGAAATCTTCTGGATATTCAAGAAAACTCAATGTATTAGAACTCTTCTGGATATTCAAGAAAACTCAATGTATTAGAAATTCTTCTGGATATTCAAAAAAACTCAATGTATTAGAACTCATCTGGATATTCAAGAAAACGCAACGTATTAGAAATCTTCTGGATATTCAAGAAAACGCAATGTATTAGAACTCTTCTGGATATTCTAGAAAACTCAATGTATTAGAACTCTTCTGGATATTCAAGAAAACTCAATGCATTAGAAATCTTCTGGATATTCTAGAAAACTCAGTGCATTAGAAATCTTCTGGATATTTAAGAAAACTCGTTAAAATGGAAACTTTAGAGATATTGGAGAAACTCAGTAAATTAGGAATCTTGGTGATATTCAAGAAAACTCAGTAAATGAGGATCTTTTGTGATATTCGAGAAAACTCAGTAAAGTAGAAACCATTGTGATATTCCACAAAACTAATAAGTTAGAATCCTTTGGGATATTCGAGACAACTCAATAAATTAGGAACCTTTGTGATATTTGAGAAAACTCAGTAAAGTAGGAAACTTTGTGATCAATAAATTAAAATCCCTTTGAATATTCAAGAAAACTCAATAAACTTGAAACCTTTGGGATATTCAACAAAACGGTGACATCGGAAAATACAAACGATCGGTCATTTAGGCATTGTTGGAAACTACTTGTGTTTGACACTAAGTCTATGCCATTTAGAACTAAATGCGAACCAGAATGAAATAACTGGATGAGAGAATAGATTTAAGAAATTTGAAATCAATATAAGTCAATCTCTGTTTTACATTAATTTAGCAGCTCGATGTCTGAAGAATGTTAACAGTTCAAAGTCAGGTACCCTTGCATAAACTTTAAGACCCGAATATGGAAACTGAACCAGTTAGAACTCAGCTGTTATTTTACAAGTGGGTGAGGCCTCCTTAAATTATAGTTTAAAAAGGATTAATGATTAATGTAATTGTAACTTACTTGATATATCAAACTTATGCCAAATCTTTATGAACTCAGCAAAAATGAATCCCAATGGATGTAACTTACCTTATTCTTCGTTCGTTGTTCTGGTTCTCCTATGGAGTGGTATGACAGAATGATCCACCGGACCTGATTATATACTCCGAATTATGAATTAATTTACATATAAATACATAATAAAAATCAAGTTATTCATACATTACATGTGACGATCACATTTCAAAGGTTGTGTTGCACCATAGGCGCCAAAACCAAAAAAATAAAAAAATTGCCATAGCTTTTGTAACTACCGTAAATGCCTGCTTTTACTACCTTCTTTAAACTGTGGGTAATTGGATTTGATTTCCTTTGCAATTAAGATTCATTTATAAGGTTCAATTTCACTTAATTGTCAACTAATTTGAACGGATATCCAAGCTCGAGTCACTTAAAAAAGTGATACTTGACTCAACAAGATTTTATTCATATGGTATCTCTCTCTCTCTCTCTCTCTCTCTCTCTCTCTCTATATATATATATATATATATATATATATATATAATATATATATATATATATATAATATATATATATATAAATTCTTTATATGATGATTCGTATTGTTTCAAGTAATTGTGTTCTAAGTTCCTATTAAATATCAGTCCATGTGAAAATGTTTGGATTAGATCCGGTAAAGATTTAATCAAATGACATTATTAATGATACTTGTTAGAGATGTTTTCTCAATGGATGACACGACGTCGCATGTTTTATTTCAATTTTTGCTCTAAATCAGGTAGTCCAAAAATTATAAACCTTTATTTCGGTAAAGATGAAGTTTTATGAGACAGCATTGGTCAATATGATATTTACTGGTTCATTAAACTCCATACTCACAATGTTAATAATAGTATAATATTTGTATTACAACACACCAAATAGGTTGAGAAGTATTTGGCTTACATATGGATAAGAAGCTCATTTTAAACGCTTACGAGTCAAGTTTTGAAAATCCATTGGAATCGATTACACTGAGTATTGGATATAAAGTTCTACAGGTAGAGAAGAAATAGCAATACACAACGAGACTTCTTGTGCCTTTGTTTTTGGAAGATTGTGTTATGTTTGTTTTTATATTGAGCTCTAAATGGTGGAAAAAAGTATATATATTATTGTCATTTAGCCCCAAAATTCAATTATATATAATACCCGACCAAAATTGATTAATAGTAATTGAGACTTTGATAATGATGATGATATTGATGTCATTTTAGTCGTGACAACAACAATATCAGAAACATTACAAACAACGAGAACAACAACAACAGTAAAATAATAATAATAATAATAATAATAATAATAATAATAATAATAATATAATAATAATAATAATAATAATAATATCGGTATGTTATAAGGGAAACGTTTATTTTATATCATACGGTCTGTGCAACTGTCATCCTCAAAATGTGCAGATATATTGTACTTTACATGATTGAAATTAACGCAAAAGAAATATGACTCAGTTTGATGAACAGGAAAATTCTAATTCAAAATTAAATTAAATAATTTGCATATGTCATTGCGGTCTGGCATTTACGTTGCTGATAACACATATATACGTGTCATGGTGTGCATTATGAAACGGAATATAAAGATTCAACAGAACTCTGTGATCAATGTACAACCGCACTTGTAGTTTTAAATTTTTTCATCGGGAGAGAGGGTATAGTAGCGTTTCACAATAAAGTTAATCTTATAATGTTCTAAACATAACATATTTTGGGGAACAAAAAGAAATAGGAACAAACTCGTCTCCATTGTTTCATCTGCTTTCTACTTGTTCTGCCAGATGATATCAGGAAGAGCAAAAAATCCCTGCCTTCGTTTGTTCACCTCAAAGGTTCCGAGTGATGACGAAAATCGGAACAAATATTAAACAGTATTTCAGTGAAGTCTTTAGACGTTTTGGGGATTTTACCCTGTTGCTATTGCAGCTTTTGTCATCGCAAACGTCGTTGCCATCATCGTTTTCACTGCTGTTGTTATAGCTTTCCTTAGACTTTAAGAGTGATAAGAAGATTCTATGGATCCACTGCACCGTAACGAACTCCGAACCGTCACAATAAATTGCACTTGTTTATTATATATTTCAGAAAAATATAATTAAAAGATCTTCTGACCAAATGCTTTATTCTACAACACACAGACACAGACACACACACATACACACACACACAATTTATCCCCCCGCTAAATATACCCCTCCTCCATGGTTATTTTGTCTTTCTTCGTAGCCATGCATGCATGCATTCATACATATTACTATTATTATTATTATTATTAGTAGTAGTAGTAGTAGTAGTATTAGTATTAGTATTAGTATTATTATTATTATTATCTTTTCTTCCTTAATGATTTGTGACCAGTGATTTGGTCATTTAGTCTGTGGATATTTTTAATGATTGGAAAGATATAAATATTTTTTATGCACATTGAGAGAGTGCTTTGTACCGTTTGAGAAAGGTCTTCACGACTGCAATTTAACTGCAAACAATTATCAATCTATATATTCACACCAATGTTAAGCAGACAAACATTTTAAAGCGTTGGTGGGTGGACTAAGTATGAATCATACATGCGTGAGCAAGGATCTAATTCACACAACTGGCTATTAGCGTTTTATTTTGTCAAAGAAAATACTGAAAATTATGACGTAATAATTTGAGAAACATGCAGTTAATTTTTAATGTAAGATATTTTACTCTTTGTTAAATGATGAATGTGCAGAAAAGTTTGTGCATCTTACTAAAAGTAATGGAGCTATGACGCATCGTGCACACTGGTAAGGGCTGTCTGGCACCTTGGGACGAGGGAACCAATGTCACGGTCAAATTATTTCCCACTCAGGAGTATTAATTTTCTCCTTAATGCAAGTCCAAACTATTGCGTTTAAGAGCAATACTGTGAACTATTCAATTTGGCAGACACAAAATATCTTGACGGTTGTAATTATTTCGCCGCTTGGATTACAACATGTGTTTGCAATTTTTACTGTATTACAATAAACTACATGGATTGAACATATATTGTAATCTTTAATTTGACAGTAAAATATTCCAATTATAGCACACAATGTTCTTCGAGGTAGATTCAATGTCTCCTGCATTCTGACATTTTTTGATAGTATCCATTTTAATTAATATTCTTCCCTCTGTATATTGTGTACTGATACTCTCAAAGCAAAACCCTTGGACTTGATTGCTGTTTTTTCTCTTGCGATCTAGATTGCTGTTTCGCCCTTTGCAACAATTAGATTGTTTAAAAACTTGTATACTGCATATAAATGTGTCTAATCCTGTAGAAGTTTGCAAATTAGTAAACGATAAATGTTCAGAACCGTTAGTCCTATTATGAAGGAAGCTCAAAACTGATTTTATGCTAACATTATTGTCACACATAAGCCAATATTATTTGCTGTGATTTAGCGACTCGAATAATAATTTTATTCTTTACGCAAACGGAAGTAGAATTCCTTAGTTAACTATGTTACCAAAAACGTTAATATGTTGCTTCTTAACCTCATCTCTGACACAGATACTTTATTTCTAGACACAGATACTTTATTCCTCGACACAGATACTTTATTACTAGACACAGATACTTTATTACTAGACACAGATACTTTATTTCTAGACACAGATAATTTATTCCTAGACACAGATACTTTATTTCTATACTTTATTTCTAGACACAGATACTTTATTCCTAGACACAGATACTTTATTCCTAGACACATATACTTTATTACTAGACACAGATAATTTCTGACTAGACACAGACACAGATACTTTATTCCTAGACACAGATACCTTATTACTAGACACAGATACTTTATTACTAGACATAGATACTTTATTCGCTCCAGCGCACATAAGGAAAGAGTTTTCATGAACCCACTTCCAGTGTAATATCAGATACAATTCATTCATTCCTAAAAAAAAAATTGACTTGGACGTATCTTTTACTATCTTGAGATGAGTTCTCTCTTTCTTTTTTGATTTGATTGAATGAACAGCTCAGTTGAATCAATGAAGATATTAGACATAAGAGCTCTTTCTCATTTAGTTTGACAGCCTCTTTTTGTACTTTTATGCTGTAAAAAGGGAAGATGTACTGTTGAATGTCTTTTTTGTCTGAAATCAAAAGGCCCGCCATTTTGTGTATTTTAAAGAGCATCATCAAGTACTGGTGGTCGGCTTGTCGATTCTGATACTCCACTCTTCTCTTCTCCATCGGATGAAGGATAATCATCTCTTTCAGCTCTTTGGACTTTTCGTTGTCATTGCTATTACATACGAAACATTTGACCTTTCTGATAGTTTGTGTATACAACACAGTTTATATTCATTTTATTTAAATAGGATTAAAAAGATATTCCGTATTAAAATTGGAAGAGGTGACTAAATAACCAATAGTTATTTTTAGTTTCTTCTTTTACAATCAAATGATTCAGAAATAATAAACACTGATAAACACTTCTCATAATATGCCATTTTACAACTCTTTTCTGAACACAAATGTATCAGAAGAGTATCATGCTGACATGTCAGTAATATCTAAGAGAATGTCAGTAATATCTAAGAGAATGTCAGTAATATCTAAGAGTATGTCAGTAATATCTAAGAGAATGTCAGTAATATCTAAGAGAATGTCAGTAATATCTAAGAGAATGACAGTAATATCTAAGAGAATGTCAGTAATATCTAAGAGTATGTCAGTAATATCTAAGAGAATGTCAGTAATATCTAAGAGAATGTCAGTAATATCTAAGAGTATGTCAGTAATATCTAAGAGAACGTCAGTAATATCTAAGAGAATGTCAGTAATATCTAAGAGTATGTCAGTAATATCTAAGAGTATGTCAGTAATATCTAAGAGAATGTCAGTAATATCTAAGAGTATGTCAGTAATATCTAAGAGAATGTCAGTAATATCTAAGAGAATGTCAGTAATATCTAAGAGAATGTCAGTAATATCTAAGAGTATGTCAGTAATATCTAAGAGAATGTCAGTAATATCTAAGAGTATGTCAGTAATATCTAAGAGTATGTCAGTAATATCTAAGAGTATGTCAGTAATATCTAAGAGAATGTTAGTAATATCTAAGAGAATGTCAGTAATATCTAAGAGTATGTCAGTAATATCTAAGAGAATGTCAGTAATATCTAAGAGAATGTCAGTAATATCTAAGAGAATGTCAGTAATATCTAAGAGTATGTCAGTAATATCTAAGAGAATGTCAGTAATATCTAAGAGTATGTCAGTAATATCTAAGAGTATGTCAGTAATATCTAAGAGAATGTCAGTAATATCTAAGAGTATGTCAGTAATATCTAAGAGTATGTCAGTAATATCTAAGAGTATGTCAGTAATATCTAAGAGTATGTCAGTAATATCTAAGAGTATGTCAGTAATATCTAAGAGTATGTCAGTAATATCTAAGAGTATGTCAGTAATATCTAAGAGAATGTCAGTAATATCTAAGAGAATGTCAGTAATATCTAAGAGAATGTCAGTAATATCTAAGAGTATGTCAGTAATATCTAAGAATATGTCAGTAATATCTAAGAATATGTCAGTAATATCTAAGAGTATGTCAGTAATATCTAAGAGAATGTCAGTAATATCTAAGAGAATGTCAGTAATATCTAAGAGTATGTCAGTAATATCTAAGAGAATGTCAGTAATATCTAAGAGAATGTCAGTAATATCGAAGAGTATGTCAGTAATATCTAAGAGAATGTCAGTAATAACTAAGAGAATTTCAGTAATAGCTAAGAGAATTTCAGTAATAACTAAGAGAATTTCAGTAATATCTAAGAGAATATAAGAGAATTTCAGTAATAACTAAGAGAATTTAGGTAATATCTAAGAGAATTTCAGTAATAACTGACAATTTCAGTAATAACTAAGAGAATGTCAGTAATGTCTAAGAGAATTTCAGTAATATCTAAGAGAATTTCAGTAATAACTGACAATTTCAGTAATAACTAAGAGAATTTCAGAAATAACAAAGAGAATTTAGGTAATAACTAAGAGAATTTCAGTAATAACTGACAATTTCAGTAATAACGGAGAGTTTCAGTAATAACTAAGAGAAGTAAGCAGTACTAGAGTTTATAAACTTTAAAGAGGCTTCCAAATTAAGTGCATGCACTTTTATATTTTGAACATACTTATTTTAATGCAAAAATTGACATATCTTAAATTTTATTTTCTACAATCCTAAAATACACTAAGATTTTAAGACTTTTGTCAGTATGGAAATTACACGGGTTATGGATTTCAACCCTTAAATAAAACGGCTGCCCCCCCCCCCTTTTTTTTTTTAGTGTTTTTCTTCACAATTAACAATAGAATATCTTGAATAGCTTTGGATTATTTTGTGGGTAAGGATGTTGAATAGTTTTTATTTTGTTATTTTATATCCTTTGATTTTTATTGGGATTTGATACATCTTTGTTGAAAAAAAATGATAAAGAGATTTATTTCAAAATATGCAAAACGATACATATTTAATCAACGTTTAATACAGAAACCTAATTGGTAATACATTGATCGTAATTTACGTATCGGAGACTGCTAAAATACACGTACATTTATAGGATTTTCTCAGTAAATCATATCATTATTTAAATACATGTACTTATTTGCATACACACAGATATATATATATATATATATATATATATATATATATATATATATATGTATATATATATATATATATATATATATATATATATATATGTACACACTTAAGAGTGAATATATAATTGATAGTATTGTTTCTCTTTTCAAAACCAAGCGAATCGTGTAAAATTTAAAATTTTTGTTGCTTGTCCAAACATTTAAAGCTAGGTTCATGACAGTCATAAAAATAATGTTAAAGGCATGTATTCAATGCAATGTTAATATAATGGCTAGCGAAATGGTGCCTCGTGCATTGAAAATCAATTTAATGACACCCGCCAACTTTGCTGTGTTTCAAATTACCAGCATTTATTTGGTTTTAGATATCGTATTTTAGAGTTACTATTCCATGCCTAAATATTTTAGTACAAGAAAATTTATTCTTTGAAGTTTTTTTCTTTTTAATGTTTAACCAACATCTTCTTTTCTTCATGTCTAATGTATCTTGTAGTTGACTTAATGTTGGATTGATATTTATGATGTGACAATGTTAATAAGAGTGAATACAAGTTCAACAGTGATGACACTAATTTATAATTGAGGAAAGATCTTTCAAATAACCCTAGAGTTATTTCGTTTTCTGAAGAAAAAAAATTCCTTAAAAAATGCTGTCTTGTTTTTCTTGATTTTTTTCAAATCTTGAACATCACTCTCATTTTTCGGCATCGTGTTCTTAAAGTCCAGGTTTACTTTCCCTATCCAAAATCAGCATTTACTTTTCAACTTGTCTCTTAATATAATCTCTTTGTTAGGAAGTTACTTGCTCATCAGTCTACTAATTTATTTATATACCCTTGTTTATATACTTACTCCATCAGTCCGCTAGTGACTCCATCGATAATTTGGTAAGTCAATTATTCATTCATTCATGCATTCATTCATTCATTCGTTTTTGTTCATGCAGTCATTCATTTAGTCAGTTAGTCAATTAGTTAATTATTTAGTTTGTTGAGTATTTTGGTTTGTTAATTTGTTGGTTTCTTTGTCAGATAGTTGCTCGTTCAATTAGCTTGCTAGTTAGATCTTAAATTAGTTATCTCTGAAGTCAGCTAATTTAACAACGTTACATCATGAGTGCTATCCCCTACTTAGATTATTCGTGAGTTGTAAGGATGGTAAGTACCATGTAAAATGTGTCTTAGAGATGTACATTTGCAATTAATTAGTGTACCCGCTCAGGAACAGCAAGTTCTGATAATATATGTGGGTTTACCATTCAGAACAGATCACACTTTTTTCAGCTATTAAAGAAAAAACAAAACAGGATATAGAAAACATTTTTGACCTTTTAATAGCAAGACTAAGAGAAAAAAATACAATTTTCAGGCCTTGTTTTCTAAAAAAGATTTAGAGTAACTAGAAATGTGTGGATACAACACGGATGCCCCCCCCCCCACCAATATGACTCAATTGAAAGGCAAAGTTCAAAGTAAAACAGGGTTCATACTACCGTTTAATTTTGTCGGAAAAAAATGAAAATCTGATGATGTGACCTAAATCTTTTAAAGTTTAAGCTTTGTAAAAAATTTGCTTTTCAATTCATGCAGTACTTTAAAGGTCTTGAGCGGAAACTAAATTCGCAACGGACGGAACGTGACGGGACGAACGGATGGAAAAAGACAATTCTATACGCTCCGTCCATAGATATGATAGGAGCATACAAAGTAATTTATATTTATTTATCCTCTTTGTATCTATTTTATATGATTATTCTGCAGCACATTCACTTAAAGATTGAACTTGTTTTAGCATTTGTGAGATCATAAACTCAGTCTCTCAGATATAAATTTACCATGAATCGTGTATTTGTGGGGTTATTAACGCAATAGCGATTCATGGTCAATTGCATATGAAGCACTGCGTTCACTACCTCTTGAATGGTAAATAAAAACAAACTTCAATCCCTTTAAAAATATTTATATTTTTTCGTAAAAAAAAACGTCGAAAATAGGAAATGATAAAAACAGTGTGTACGTTTCGTCGTGAACAAAAAAGTATGGGCATTTTTCATTGACATATGCACATCCCTATGGTCTCTTACCATGACCTTTATTTTACTCGAACTAAACATGATTGGAAAAAAAACTAAAAGTACCAGACTAAAGCTGGGGACAAATTAGATCAAACAGTTCTAGTATATAAAACGACAGTTTTGTTTCGTATGTTATATACAAACAATGCAGAGTGAATGTAAATATTACGAAATAGTCAATGGACTCCGTTACTTGCTTAGTTTGGACATTTTATCTAAATTCGAGAGAAAATACGGTATCTTAACTCGTGGATGAAAGTGTTCTACTGTCAATTTATCAACTTACGCTTTCAGCTACTAGTTATTCTGGAATTTAAGTTACTTTCCCCGATTCTCATTATTTTTGTGTTAACACTTTATCATCTATATTCATATATTACACTTTGTTTTAACGCAAATATGTACATTCTTCACGGGAAAAAATCTTCATATTTGATAACTTACTGGCATAATTTGTATGCAGTTTGTATGTAAATAATGTTTCAACTATACATCATGCATGTAGACCTCTTTTTGCACGCTGAAGGATCAAGGACGATAATTTTCAATTAATTATATTATTTTTTGAGAGGCGTGTTGTATCTCTGAGGAAGTTTTCTGACCATTTGATAATTGATGATTGTAAAGAAAAATTCAACTATTTTAAATTTGTCATACTAGCGATGAAAGGATGATCGCATTGGGCACTATGGGGAGTAATGTATTACATCCAGTGCAGAGGTAACCGCAGTCTCAGACATTATCTTCGCCGTGTATTTTCTCCTTGTTTGCTTTGTTGGTATTATTATTATGAATTTATAAGAGCGTGCGTGCGTCTGTGTGTGTGTGTGTTAAGTGCAAATCATATGGCAAATACTAGTCTTTCCAGATGCACTGAATCTCTAGAGATCACTTTTGTTAGAAAGTGATTACATATATGAAAAACGACAACACACATTGCAAAACACATTGTAAACTAGCCTTTGTGTTTTCGCGACAAACACGAACACAAAGCACAACAGTCAGCACATAAAGAAAAATACGAAATCATACACATAACTGTTTGTTTTGTCTTTTCAAATTATGCATGCCAGCACAATCACAATTTTTGCCATGAATACAATACAATACAATACAATACAATACAATACAACATAGAAACAGAGTTTTATACTGCAATAAGCCAATTGTCACTTAAGCATACATGCAATATTAACTTAGTTACATTTATGGCAGGCAGTTATAATTAATG
>JAQPZY010000822.1:217500-240000 GCA_029931535.1 Margaritifera margaritifera | reverse complement strand
GAATTGATTTTATGTGGTGGAATAAATATATCAGTCCAAACATATATTTTAGATGCTCAAAAGCAGTTTTATATGGAATTTAATCAAAACAGAATTTCTCAACTTGATGTTGCAGATACTATACAGATCAATAAACCATGAATACACTGTAGAAACACTTTCACATTTTCAGACCCAATGAGTCATCACATCACAAAGACAGAATATATATTAAAAATTGGAGGCCTAAATCTCTTTTAAATGTTGACTATAAGATTGCTTCTGCAGATATTGCTGCTTGAATTTTTAAAAAAAAAGCTATTCCGTCAATAATCAGTGATACTCAAAAATGATTTATGAAGGGTATATTCATTGGAGAAAAAAACAGGCTATTGTACGATATCATGCATCAACTAGAAGACGAAAATAGAGAATGTTTATTATTGCTAATGGACTTTGAAAAAGCTCTTTGATTCAATAAACGCGATTTGTAGTAAAAGCTTTACAATCTTTCAGATTTTATGATTCTGTTTGTAAGTGGTTCAAAGTATTTTGTAATGACTCTAAACATTTTGTTATAATTAATGAACATATGTCATCATTCATTAAACCTGAAATAGGCCGGCTGTCGTAAAGGAGATCTCATTGCGCCTTATTTGTCATCACTGGCGTTGAAATTTTGTGATAAATTTAAAGCAATATGTGGATGTACGGGGACTAGATCTTTGATGACAGTAAATATAAATTGGGTAAATATTCTTCTTGATGGATCTCAACGTTCCCTCGAAATAACTATGAATACCATGACAGATTATTTGTTTCTATTATCTGAACTTATATGTAACATAACAATATATTTTCCTATGAAAGAATATGTCACGATATGGATCTGAATTGGTCTTTTTCTAACTTTACGGTCCTTGGCAATAATATTTTCTTTAGATTTACAACAAGCAGATTAAATTAATTATAGGAAGAAATTAACGACAGCAAAAAGAATATTGGCAAGCTGGAGTCAAAGACATCTTTGAGTAGTTGGAAAGGTAAGTGTTGCAAAAACTCTTGTTTTGCCCATTTTAATAATCTTTTTTTTAGCACTTCCAAATCCAACTACAAGAGTATGAACAGAACTTAATCGCACTTTACTTCAATTTTAATGGGGCGGTAAAGCCGAGAAAATCAAACGTGACATCTTAGTAGCTGCTAACAATGAGGAAGGACTAAATATACATTCATTAGGTACATCAAAATAAGATGGGTTCAAAGATTGCTGACAATGAGGAAGGACTAAATATACATTCATTAGGTACACATCAAAATAAATGGGTTAAAAGATTGCTGCAAAATGAAAATGAATTGTGCCACAATTTAGTCAATATAACTATATCACAAAATAAAAAGAATACTTGGAAATTAACGGAGAATGAAATTTAAACAATTTGGTAAGCAGTTTCAGGAGGGATGTTTTAAAGAGGAACCACAAAGTCCAAATGAATGTTTATTCCAGAATCTTTTATATTTTTCCCTCCGAGACTATTCTATCAATGCAAGTCCTGGATAGAGGGTGGCATTACAGTTCTTAATGATTTAGCAGATGATCGGTGTAATTTACTACCTTTTGAAATGATAAAAGGAAACACTAGATGCACAGCTTTTTTAAAATACTTCTCCAAAATAACCAAAATTGCCAAATCATGGAAAGATGCTATTAAAAACCATTTAGTATACAATAAGTTTGATAACCAGGATGATAAAGAAATGAACTGGGAAAAACAACATTAGCTGAAATTTATTTACAAAGATCTTTGTAAAAAAAAGAAGTAAAAAACCAACATACTGCTAAACAAGAAACTTGTGTGCGTGTATTAAATACTAATATAAGTAGTGAGGGGTGGTCTCATGTTAAATACTAATATAAGTAGCGAGGGGTGGTCTCATAGTCGGACAAAAATGTTTACTAAAGATATCAAGTTGATCTCTTTTAATTTTACAGTAATTAGTACGATACTCATTGGGTGTGGGGGGAGAGGGAAATTAACATATTAATCGATGTTGAATGTAGTTTCTGTCAAAATGAGAATTGTGATTACGATATTACTTCAAATTTATGGTACCGTTTATTAGAACATTTTACAGCTTGTTGCCCAAATATTGTATAATTGTCCAAAAAATAAACATCTCTAGGAAGTGAGCAATTGAACATTGTGTGTAATTGCTTGCTTATTTTGGTAAATATTAAATTTACAAATACACATTCAATATGCAAACTCCTTCCAGTTATGCTTTCAAACAAATAGTTGCAAGATGTATAAACATTGAAAACTACACCGCTGGATTAAATAACTAAGAAGAACAATGTCACCTGAAATGGACCTCAATCATGAGTAGATAACCTATGTAAGAATTTTTTTTTTACCATTGGTTATTTTTATTTGGGTCTGATTTGATGAAGAAACATGAACAAAATATTCCAATATTATAAAAGTCTATATCACCTACATAGCCTTTGTATACTTGCGTTTGTGTATTGTTTACCTTCGGGAGTTTGTGTTATATATGTGTGTGCGTGTACGTGCGTTTTTTCTTTTACTTTCTTTTACTCTTTTATGTATATCATATTTATTGTCCATATATTATCTGAATTTGGCTTTCCTCGCGAAAACATCCCCTTTTAGCGCTCTGGTTGGATGTTAAACTATCTGACACAGCAATGAAACACCACGTGGATTTTCTAAAAAAAATCCATTTAAAAAATACTTAGTTTCGTTCAACCAGACTCTCTCGCGTGGCTCTGTGAGAGCTTCGCCATACGAGGGTCTGGTCAAATGTTTAATTTGTCTCTATTACCAATAGAAGGCGCTTCGGTAAAACATCGTAGAAGTGAAACAACAAAGACATCTCTATTAGTCTGAAAACTTTTCTACAATTGTTTTCTGCGATCTAAAATGACAAAATTTAGCACCTCTTCCGATGCCAGAATTGCCTCTCAATCAGCTAATGCAAATGTCCATGTGTAGAGAAATGTGACGCTATTCTTGTCATCACAATGACGTCAGACATCACAAATGAGATCGTTTTTCCAAATTTTGGGAAAACCTCATTCTGGCGTTACGAGAAAAACTGTTTTTTTACTAGACCCTCGAATGGCGAATAACTCACAGAGCCGCACGAGAGTCTGGTTTAACGAGACTAGGAAATACTTCGATGGAGTGATACTGCGTGAAAAGAGGGAAATCAACGTAAAATGGCGTTTAACTCAGTTACACGCTAAAGTATTCTAGGAAACTAGAACCATATCAAAAGCATTATGATACCTTGATGGAATTATTTGCACAAGTTCAGTAAAAGAAAGTTCTTTTGTGAGTTCATGCTTGAGAAAAGCTTAGAAATGTTTCGGCCACGAATAATACATCTCAGTAGAGTCGCCGTAATGAATGCTATGATGGTGTGTTATGTACACATTATGTCATTTGGTAAACAAGGCACATGAATATACAATGGTACCTAATGTAGTATTTCTGAGATGCTTTTCCGATCTTTGGCGGAAAGGCCTGAGCTTGTTCAGATTGCCTGGCACAGTGATTGATAGGTGAAGCTTAACATTTAATTGACCACTTGCTAATGTTAATTGGCTTCAGATGGAGTCTAATTAGTCCACTATTGCAAAACGAGGGTGACCAATGGAAGCTTTAGGAAAAATATCTATGACGCAACTTGTTACAATACACGCTGTTTCCTTAACGATGTAAATAGATATCCATACATACTGCAATACAATAAAGAAAACTACAGATCTGACAAAATAACGCCGGAATCAGTCAAAGGAAAATTATACGTACGCAAGCCTATGTTGATCAGATGTTTAGATGGTCTGCAGACTTTAAAGATGGAAATAATAGAAACTTCCCAGATATTTTTCCAAAGATAATTAGCAATTAGGATGTGTCGAAGGCTGCAACTTAATCTGGGACATTGATTGTTCGACGAAGTTTAATGTTATGAAGAAAAAAATAATTAATAACCTTTGATCCATAAGAGCATACAACGAGGTCCACGTCTCGGACTTGCGAGAAAACCTAACTTTTTCTGAACATATTGTTCTTGCTGAATTACCGCTAGAAATGGTCAGCTGAATTACCACTAGAAATGGTCAGCTACAAATCTTTCAATTTAGCTGTTCAACTAATAAGATCTTGCAGGTAGAAAAGGGGGAGGGGGCAGCCAAATTTAGGACAACGTTGTCTCATTCGATTTACAACATAACCCTATGAATTTAAATACAATCTAATTCGAGGAAATGCTGATTTTGGAGAGAAAAAAAGATGTACATTTCTAAGACTATCTTGCAGAATTTGTGCATTCCGCCCGCTCCCCCAGAAAGACATGTGATTCCATATATTAGTACGGTTGTTATTGTTGTGGTAGAATGACTTGTACCTCTGGAAGATTCCTGGATGGAAGTTAATGACGTCACAACATCCTTTCCTATTGCGGCTATATGTGTTTTCTTATTGTACCTTGCTTGATACAGATAGATAACTAAGTTCTACCTACTCGGACAAACATAATTTATATGTAGCATATGCTACCTATCCCCTAGCAAAATCTGCAAAGTGCTGGTCACCATTTAAATGCTTATTTATAAGGATATAATGAAAGGAAGATAATATCAATAGTTACACCATTTGAAAACCAAATTTATCACATGAATACCGTATTAGTTACGTCAATATACCCATATCATAATTTGGATATAAAGCATCTGTAATAAAAGTTTATGACGTTACAAATAACGTTATAACGTTATGCAAAGGCAAGGCGTAATTACAACGCATCTAAATGTATTTCAAGGTTATATCACTGCAATATTCTGCGGTTTTATCCAATAAAATCAGTATTATTCGTCATGCGATTAATAGAATCTTACATCTGTGTTAATTTTGAAATACAATTTATGAAACACGTCGATTAATTTAAATATTTTGCTCACTAAGGCTTGCAAAAGATTTATTATTCGACTTGTTTCGTAAATTTCAGTTGAAAACCAGCACTCATGTAAGAACTTCTAAATATCCTCTGAAAATTTATAATTTTCACGTACAATATACTTTATCTTTGGTTCATGACAATCGTGATACATTTCTGAATGCATCTTGTCTACATTTCCGTAATATTTATCGCGGAACTGTGGGTTTTGAATATCTCTTTCATAATGCCCTTTTAGAAACGTTGCAAATTACCGTGTATTAACGGATTAATAGTATTGGTAAGTTAAGAGGACGTGTATTAACGGATTAATAGTATTGGTCAGTTAAGAGGACGTTTATTAACGGATTAATAGTATTGGTCAGTTAAGAGGACGTGTAATATGTGTTCATTTAAGCGAGAATTACTTCTAATCTTGCCTGTCTTTATGAAATCATGGGGTATTGAGCCAATAGTGTGAAAGGGAAGAATTCCAAAGTCTTTGAAAGAATAAAATGAAGGACATTTCTATTGTACTTAGACTTACATAAAATTCTGACAGCGCTAAGTCGCTAAAATTTTATGACCGCGAACACAGCCTTTTGTACGCCATCCTGTCACAGATTTGAGAACAGAAAGGCCTGAATCGCGATGCGCATTTTGATGTTTCCCTGTCATTTTGGGTGATTTGTTATCAAGATCAGGAAATAAACAGCTTAATTCCTTGCAGATTATATGCAAGTTGTTGCATCTATCAGATGTAAGAATTATTTATGATGTAATAATCTCATTAGACAATCATTCCATTATATTTAATAGACGGACTGAATGTCTGCCACTTTCTGTCCAAGAATATACACCGACAACTGTAATTAAATCTGACATTTTATTAGCACATGAATATTTTAATAATGGGTTGATGATAAATATTCTGACATACAATATGCGCCATGTCATGCACGCATGCGCCACAGTAGCTTCCATTTATGCATGATATTGCTAACTGTTTATCACTCAGCGAGGCACAATTAACACTCAAAGACGGTGGAAGACATAAGTATTGGACTATAAAATAAAACGATATGTTTTCTTACGCGAACAAGGGATGTAAATACATTTAATGAAAAAAAACTGGTATCTGAGGTGAATATCCTTAGAACAATGCTTAATCCAAGTTCATGCTTCCAGTGCGAATTGAAACTAATTATAAATACTATTTATTAATAAGGAAAATTAAACACGAATTGATTAGTATCAAGCTTGTTGTAGTTGAAGGATATACACCAACTATAGCAACTAAACTAGGAATGGAAACGTTACACCTACTATAGCACTTAAACCAGGAATGGAAACGTTACACCAACTATAGCAATTAAATTAGGAATGGAAACGTTACACCTGCTATAGCTATTAAACTAGGAATGGAAACGTTACACCTGCTATAGCAATTAAACTTGGAATGGAAACGTTACACCTGCTATAGCAATTAAACTTGGAATGGAAACGTTACACCTACTATAGCAATTAAACTAGGAATGGAAACGTTACACCTACTACAGCAATTAAACTAAGAATGGTAACGTTACACCTACTATAGCAATTAAACTAGGAATGGAAACGTTACACCTACTACAGCAATTAAACTAGGAATGGTAACGTTACACCTACTACAGCAATTAAACTAAGAATGGTAACGTTACACCTACTATAGCAATTAAACTAGGAATGGAAACGTTACACCTACTACAGCAATTAAACTAGGAATGGTAACGTTACACCTACTATAGCAATTAAACTAGGAATGGAAACGTTACACCTACTACAGCAATTAAACTAGGAATGGTAACGTTACACGAAGGCAGTAAGAAGGACACATACATGTATTTGTTTTTAAATTTAGCAAATTTGAGAACTGGAATAAAACTAATTAATTTTCCATCAATAAGGCTGAAATAAATGTTTCATTAACGATGTTAAGTACAGTATTAATTGGCTAAAGTGGTAAATCTCGTTGATATAAATTCGAACCAAATTCTATAGAACATGTTAGCAGAAACAAAATGCCAGAAAACTTATAACAGCCAGGCTACAAAGAAAACCACCTGTATGGCACTGGAAACCGAATTTTGGATCATATCATTATTTGAAAGAACTAGACCCCTCCAGTCAATCTACAATACCTTTCCGCTTCCATATCCAATACCTTTCGCTGGATGCAAGGTACAAAATGTGACAATGTTGCAAAACAATTAACAGATCCTCATTTATTAATTTATTTTTTGATGTTGTCTGTTGTACATAATATCCAGATGCCACATTAGGTGGACATAATATCCAGATGCCACATTAGGGAGACATAATATCCAGATGCCAAATTAGGGGGACATAATATCCAGATGCCAAATTAGGGGGACATAATATCCAGATGACACATTAGGGGACATAATATCCAGATGACACATTAGTGAGACATAATACCCAGATGCCACATTAGGGGGACGTAATATCCAGATACCAGATTAGGGGGAGGAGTATTTGAAACTGCGCATACAGGGGTATGTAATAAGATGAAACCTGTCAAGCATCTCAAATCGAGTCAATTGAATTATTTAAGAAAAGAACCATTTCATAACGAGTCTAAAATGTTGAAGAAAAAAAAAACGTTTTGGGGCACCTGGACCGGCCACATGTATTGCTATTTTAAGTAGGACAGGTGGGTGGGGATTTGAATGTGATATTTCAGAGATGCAGACGCTGGCCTATGTTTAAGCCCACAACACCGGCGTCTCCGATATGATTTTGTGTGTTTATTTGTTTTGTTTTGTTTTGTTTTAACGGCACGTTTAACACATTATTTGGCTATATCATGCCGAGGAAATGGGAGCTGTCACAAGGACACACCAAGGAGGCCGACCAGGGCAGTCCTGGGCGTGCATCAAACCTGCGATCCTTGGATCACGAGTCCAGCGCTCTAACAACTGAACTCACGTCTCCGGTATGAAAAACCTTTGGTTTGCAAGCATCCGAAAAATCGGGTTGCAGATTTTCTCTGAACCGTCACTAACAAATTCTTACCAAAAGTCAGAGATTGTTTCTTCAGAAATAGAATTCCTGACTTAGCAAAGTTGAGGTAGAGTTTTTTTTTTTGTTTTTTTTTTCCTGTGTGTGTGTCTCCGTCCTTAAGTATATCGTAAAAAAAAGACTTAAACTAACATGGAATGGTATCACGTTATACATATGTTGCAAATATTAAGAGTGACGCCTATAAGATATTAAAATGTTTGGTAAACGTTTCTCCATTTAACAAACAATGTCTCTCCAATAATGCAGTCCTTAAGCACTCTGCCATTAACAACGCATCTACCCCAATCATCATCGCCATCATCATTACCGCTACAACTACCTTCGTCGTCGTCACGATTATCATCATCATCGTCATAAAGTGGTAGGTCTATATATATCCCGACCATGTGTCTGTTCATGTGTGCGTCTACTTACCATGTCATGAATTTCCTGCTACATAATTAGATATAGAAGATTGAAAATTTGAGTAATACGCTGGAATAGGTTATAAAATGTGTGTAATAATCAATCTAATGTAAGTTTCTCCTCAAATGCAACGAATGCAACATTATTCTGGGGGGGGGGGGTAAATAAGAACAAAAAGTTTTCGATAAAATTGTGCTAGTTTAAACGAAAAACTCAAAGCACAGTCTTGAACTGATGATGATGATGACATTATAAATTAATGAACACAGCGAGCTATATCCTAGCAAATATACTATATCTGAAATGTTCTACCTTACATGCTGCTCGTGCAGTAAAATGTGTCGAGAAATAGATCTATTGATTTCAAGAATAAAAAACTCCAGTTCGTTTTATATTACCTTCTTGGTCTCAATAATAATAATAAAAATCATCATCATCGTCACCATGATTTAAAATACGACTATGACAATAACGTTTCTTATTGATATTTTTGGTGTTACTGTTGCTATTATTATTATTATTAGTAGTAGTAGTAGTAGTAGTTCGTTTTCTTTGATCAATGCAAATCACGAAATAAGTTTCTGTACACAATTTTGAATCGTAAAAAATAACGACTTTATATGAGGAAACAAAAGAAGGAAATGAGAAGAAAACAACTTTAAATAAAAATCAATACCAGCATAGGGAACACATACAAAAACGTCTAAGGTAAAGGCATACGTAGCTTTTATCGTTTTTCCTTTTTTAGTTTTCTTCCTTGGTACTATTTGAACGTAGTTGTTTAGAATTCTTTTATAGACCGAGTTCCCACTGTCTTGGAAATCGTTTTATTATTTGGATATTACTATCCATTTCCAAGGCAGAGTGTGATGCTTAAATCATGCTGGGAGAAAAGCGAAATTTACCAGCATTTGTTAAGGGCTTCCCACCATTTAGGAAGGAAAATATTAAAGACGTTGTTAACCTGATCATAATCTTTACTTCCAGATAGCTATCGTTCCGATCCAGAGTGAATGTTTCGCCATATTGCCTATTTTCTTCAGCTACCCAAGCCGTCTCCTGAGTTTTCAGACATTTTTAAATCTCATGCTTGCCCTCTGTTCCAGGGATCGTAGGCCAAAATTGGCAATTTACGTCAAGGTCGCTCAGTCGATATATTACACTTCTGTAATGTCTTATTTCGTCACATTGACCTGGTTTTGACAGTATAAGCTGTAATGACACTTCAAACAAATATATTTTAAAGGTAAAGAAAATAAAACAAAAATCACAGCGACGAGTTGCTGGACTTTGCTTTATATAAAAAATTTTGTGGTTTCGAGATGCATGAGAGGTCAGTTACATGTCCAAGTGATGGGCTATGGTACAAGATACAAGATGTTGCGACGAGTGAAACTTGCATTTAGTGTTAGAATACGGTTTGTAAGGAGGATATTGTTTTGGAGAAAGTTGTTGAAATGCAATGAAAGTGTGGCACATTGCTGTAGAAATGTCATATGTCAACTGAACGACTGTGACCGCGAGCATCCAACTCGAAACGAGACTCTGTGACTGTTAACCCAAGCAAGAAAAGCCCTGCATATCAATGTCTACAACACTGAACAGCTATTAGTATTGTATTTTTTTTATTGATATTGGTCGTGGCTCCCATTAAACATGACAGTCAATAGTTGCGATATTTTTATTACTGTGCCACAAAAATAATATGCAGTAGGCATATAAGAACATGCATTTAGGTCTATAAGAATATGCATTTAGGTCTATAAGAATATGCATTTAGGTCTATAAGAATATGCATTTATGCCTATAAGAATATGCATTTAGGTTTATACGAATATGCAATTAGGTCTATATGAATATGCAGTTAGGCCTATATGAATATACAGTTAGGCCTATATGAATATGCAGTTAGGCCTTTATGAATATGCAGTTAGACCTATAAGAATAGACAGTTAGATCCATACTGGTAGCATAATCATACTTTGCGTGAACGCATACGGCAAAAGTTTACTTGCACTAACTTTCGCTCAGCTCGCCCTTTATCTATATTACTTTGCATGTAGTCTATGTCATGAGATGTGACAGGGCAAAAAAGTCACAAATCAATAATAAAAATCATTACTATGTAAAACTTCAAATTAGACATGCTTGGGTGAGACACGAGAACAAAGTTCTTGACACGAGAAAAATGTTCTTCTGGTTCTTCTCGCCCTAAAGTCAACAACGTTGTTCGAGAACAGGCAAGAATATCGTTCTTTGGGAACCCACACGACCTCTAAGCGTGAGTAGACAGAACAAAGATAGTAGGACATGCCAGGGGTTGCCCCTTTTGTAGTAGGACATGCCAGGGGTTGCCCCTTTTCTTTCTTTTGTTTGCTGTTGTTGTTTGTTTCGGGGGGGGGGTATTTAGAGCTATGTATGTCTTCATATCATCTCCAAAGTAACTGTTTTAAGCAGGTCATTTTCGCTGAGTAGCAAAATGTAACTTTTTGGGACATTTTTGTTCAATATTCTGGAAAATAATCCATACAATGATGGAATGAACTATTTTGGTGCAGATCCCAGAACTTTAATAAAAAGGTAGATAAATGCAACTTTAAACTTTGTTCCTGGTAAATTAGTATTGTTTGTAAAACTCTGTAGTGAAAGGTACGTGTGGATTATAAGTAGTTTAGTAAATCTTTTAATTAGTTTGTAAGAACAAACAAATAATATACACATCACGTATACCAAAGTTTAAATACTGGTATGAAAGAGTCATCATCACTCTATTTTGATGAAATACAATAGCATCATCATCAACAATATATAAGTTTATGTTTTGGATCGCCTGCCTTAAAAAGGTTTGCTCAATATCCAGTCGATTTTATTATAAACCATACTTCAATTAATGTACAAAATATACATGCTGCAGTTGATGTATATTTTAGTATATTTAATGATACAGTATTAGACTTTATCAACCGTTAAACGCTGCTTAATTTTGGAAGTGGAAACTTACCTATAAAAAGGCATTGTCACTACACTAGCGCGTGAATCCACTAAATGACATATTATAACTATTTGCCTTTGTTATGTATTTTAAGAAATTGGATCATTTTGATGTTTGTTTCCAGGAAATATCAATCACTAAACAAGATAATGGGTAAACCATTTTGAAAACAGCTGATACGAATAGCACTTTAAGAATCACTTGACTCTAGTTTTAATAGTTATTTTTAATGGATAACCACCTGCGAAAAGATGGATCGTCTGTCATATAGGCATAATTAACAGCATGTTCGAAAAATAAATGTATGTTTTAATTCTATCAATATAATATGTGTTTGTCGGTAGTTGCAGGAAAAGTAGAGAAGGTGGAGTTTTAGACTGTGTCGTTTCACAGAGTTGGAGGGGAGGGGGTCTTTTTACGAGAGGAGAAGAATTAGTTCTTTCACATATTTTACATGATAGGCGAATAAGAAATATTTTTAAAAGTTGGACTCTAAAAAATGGACCATTTATATTAATCTTTTATGGCGTTACTAAATCACTGATATCTAGATAATAAGTCTGTAATGTCATTCGAGCATGAACCATGAAGATAAAAATGACCATAGACATATTATTAATAATGAATGCACATGCTGGCGAAGGGAATCTAAACGTCTTTCTTGAAAATACAAACAGTGTCAAGGGAAATTACTTCTTCATGACATCATAACATGCATTCGAAAAACATACATAGTTATTAGCAAAATATGCGATTGTTGCATATATGTACAGTATATGTATGTAGGTAGTTATGTAGGTCAGTAGTTGCATATATGTACAGTATATGTGTGTAGGTAGTTATGTAGGTCAGTAGTTGATATATGTACAGTATATGTATGTAGGTACTTATGTAGGTCAGTAGTTGCATATATGTACAGTATATGTATGTAGGTACTTATGTAGGTCAGTAGTTGCATATATGTACAGTATATGTATGTAGGTACTTATGTAGGTCAGTAGTTGCATATATGTACAGTCTATATATGTATGTAGTTATGTAGATAAGTAGATATGTACATAATGAAGAATAAAAACCCTCCTTTTCAAATCTATAGCTTCCTCTTTGAATTTCCTTCATCTGAATAAAAATGTAACAATCCTCTTTAAAGTGCAAAATCGGGGCGGGGGAGGTAAAGGGCGCAAATATGAAAAGAAAGCAAGCATTCGTTGTTATTACGTTTTTAATAGCTCTTCTGTGTGAACAAAAATATTTAAAGACGACATAATCAGTCAACTTTTTGACAAGACAAACACACTGTTGTTTAGATTGTCAGGCAAACTCATCAAGAGATAGATAAAAATAGGACGAACGGGCAGACGAACAAGTAATGGATCGACAGGGAGAGAAAAAGAACGGACGTACAGACGAAGAGATGAACACAACTGGACGAATCGGCAAAGAGCGAAGGGACGGATGGGCAACTGGCGAACGGATGGATGATGAAACTGATGAACAGACAAACTAAAACTTTTATAGACGAATAAAAGAATGGAAGGACGTACAAATATGGATGAACAGATTGATGGACGAGCCCATACACGGACAAACAGACAATTGGACTGAGTGGGTAAACGGGCAGAAAAACACACAGACGAGTTAACGGAGTTTTTGGACATATAATAAAGTTGCCCAGTGAATTATTGGACGGAAGCACTGGTAGACTTTCCAATAATTCTATAATATTCTAATGTTCGAAGAAGTGAGAGACCGATTAAAGCGTCTATCATACAACAAACACTTGAATTGGATAGAAGAAGGTGCGACTAATTCAGAGCCCATTCGTTTGTTTCGGAATAAGGAAAACCTGATGATGCCCAACAAATTAAAATTTAAAAAAAAATCCGTTGATAGACACATTATATCAGAAACAAATTACAAAGGTTCTATTGATGTAATATTCCAACTTTTTTATCGCCTCTCTCATTTAAATGTCCCCCTCCCCCCTAAGGCATATCCCGTTAACACTGGATTAGTTTAGCAGTATCGACGTAGTCGTTACTGATACCTTCTTTTTTCTTTTCTTTTTCTTAAAAAGGGATTCATTCAAGCAGAAAATACTCCTAGTGTTACAATGTGTATCAGTATAGACCTTCGAACCATACCATGTATATATTATTTTAACCCAGGTTTGCAAACGGCAAGGTGAGTGGGGGTGCAGGGGGGGGGGGGGGGTATATTTTAGTAGCATTTGGAGTATTACCTATTTGTATTTTATACATATTACTTTTTCACCACACTCTCTATGGATATAATTATACATGTGTAAGTATATTTTAAATCTTTTCTTAAAAAAAAAAAAAATGCCGATGATTGGGGCATTTCGAATCCGGTAATGAAAATAAACTAAGCATGAAAAACGTTAATCGTTAGCTTTACACTTTTGGCATAAATAAGAACTTTTTATATTATGTGTACATATTTGTTGAACTGAGGCCTAAAAAAGACAAATCTTTCTAGAATAATGAGTCCAGCTCTGATCATACTCAGTTTGAGTCGTTTACTACAAATGTTACTCCATTGTATCTAATAGTCATGTATTCAGTGCGCTTCAGTCATGTATATATCGATAGATTGCTCTCTGCTGTAGGTCTACTCAGTAGAACTACATCTCTATTTCGCTGTCTTTAAATTCTCTACATGAATTTTGCAATTTATTTCCAATAAGTTGACAACTCAACAAATTCACATCATTTTTTGATATTTTAAAAAAATAGTTTACAAGGAGTACTTACATGTCGCACGCGCAGATAGATATCAAGGGTACTATGACTTCAGGAGCAGAAGACAAAGTTTATCACATCAATTTCTGTGATAAAATCAGCGTTACTAGTAGGAACGGAAATACTTATTTATTTACTTATTTATTTAATTTACAGAATCGATCTCTTCACATAAGTTAATTAAAATTATTCTCCATAGTTTGATTCCAACTTCGCAAGTCTCCGTTGATATAGTGTATGAATGAAATAGCGTAAAACACGTAGACCTAATTTATTAATATTTCTTATCCTAATTATTATTAAATACTCATATTTTTTTCCAAGTCTGCTTTAGAAATGTTTAACTTTCTGTTGTTTTTGTGATCCTTGGATGATCTTTTGAAGAGCAATGAAGAACAAATATCTTTAATTTGCATATATCGTTCTTTTACATTATATCATGATTAGCCTTTACTACCACTTGACAAAATGTCGCGGTGGGCAACGCATGCGCTCTGTGTTAAATATTGTCCAAAATGGTATATTTCTGGTTTTTCAGCGTTCCACTACCATTTTGTCAGGTGACGCAATGACGTTGACACGTGCCTATGACGTCACAGAGGTACTAATTTGAACTCTTCTCGATATTGTAACAATTTATGATGGAGATAAGTCTATCCATGAAAATGTATTTTTACCAGATTTAGGGCCTTTAGAGGGTAAAGCGAACTTAGTCCTTTCATTTAAAAGAGAACAAAAAATGTACGATTCATTTTTTATCACATGTGTAATGTTCTTTTTATCACATGACGAAACTGTTTTAATCCATCAAACGGCAGAATAGTATAAAGAAATGACTTTGAACATTATGACTCAGTTTTTATAAGAACACATTATGACTCAGTTTTTATAAGAACACATTATGACTCAGTTTTTATAAGAACACATTATGACTCAGTTTTTATAAGAACACTATATGACTCAGTTTTTATAAGAACACATTATGACTCAGTTTTTATATTCAGTTTTGAAGTAATTTATGACATCATGTGCTATTTTTAAGTGTGTTTAACACTAAAAAAATATAATATGGGCTTATCGATTTAAATAACACAGAAGTCGTGTGATAAAAATTATATTATCGCAAAGGTGATAGTAAAAATAACTGGCAAAGCACTCACAAACGTATAATGCACGAAAGGTCTTTCGCAACCCACGTATAGGGATTTCAAACATACAATAAGACAGTATTTACTTATGTAAACAGTAGCACTTTAATGACATTCCAAGTTGCAGAAAAAAATCCAGAGTGTCATTCCCATAGCCACAGTTAGGAAGAATACCATGCATTGTCTTGACTGTTGTCAAACGAGATGTTTAGGGATACACATTCTAAGTAGTATATGATTATTCAATCAATTAATCAGTCAATCAATCAATCAATCAATTGAAATCCATTACTAAGTTATATTTCGTTTTCGCACTTATGGAAGAGCAAATATATACATAAAAAGATTTATGAACTTTTGCAAGTCTCAAACAATGAACAATGAATTATTCTTTCCTTGGTGAATTTTAAACATGACTGCGTGGTGATCACAACGAACTTTAACAATTAATATTTCATCACAGACAAACCTCTCCTAATTCGACCATGACAGAGCATCATGATATGACATAAATCAAATACAAAGCGCTTACTCAATCTGCTAATAAAAACGTATGCTTCCATTAACAACTCGCAAACGAAAGTGACAAGGAAGAACATATATATATTTATATATATATATATATATATATATATATATATATATATATATATATATATATATATATAAGCTTACTACTGAATATATATTTAAATGTCCACTCATATAGGTCCACACAGGTAAAAAAAATGTTAAATAAACAGACCAGACGAGTCCATTTTGGCATGTAAAGCTATTTCTTCATTCAGGTGTGCATTACACTCACCTTTGAAACGGTACGTGCAACTCATAAACTACCTATGATCCCAAACTGGATGTAATAGTATGACATAAACTACCTATGGTCCCAAACTGGATGTAATAGTATGACATAAACTACCTATGGTCCCAAACTGGATGTAATAGTATGGCATAACTACCTATGGTCCCAAACTGGATGTAATAGTATGACATAAACTACCTATGGTCCCAAACTGGATGTAATAGTATGTCATAACTACCTATGGTCCCAAACTGGATGTAATAGTATGACATAAACTACCTATGATCCCAAACTTGATGTAATAGTATGGCATAAACTACCTATGGTCCCAAACTGGATGTAATAGTATGGCATAAACTACCTATGGGCCCAAACTGGATGTAATAGTATGACATAAACTACCTATGGTCCCAAACTGGATGTAATAGTATGGCATAAACTACCTATGGTCCCAAACTGGATGTAATAGTATGGCATAAACTACCTATGGGCCCAAACTGGATGTAATAGTATGACATAAACTACCTATGGTCCCAAACTGGATGTAATAGTATGGCATAAACTACCTATGGTCCCAAACTGGATGTCATAGTATGTCATTACTACCTATGGTCCCAAATTGGATGTAATATTATGGCATGAACTACCGATGGTCCCAAACTAGATGAAATAGTATGGCATAAACTACCTATGGTCCCAAACTGGGTGTAATAGTATGGTCTGTTTACAATACTATTTACTGTACTCGACTTATCCATTTCGGACTAAAGCACAAAATATTTATTACGCATTTGAAACCCATTTTAGATATACTCAGACATAAATTCTCACCTGGTATTAAGATCAAGTATTTAAGAGTCAGTACCTGTAGAAGAAAACTACTATACGATACAGCTTGTGTTTCTACAGCAAATGGTATTAAATGGAGCTTGCCATAAAGGTGCCAGACAATTTTGATATATCTATATTTCAAATAATGGATCGACTGTTTGATCCCTTAATTAATTGTGAATATGCATGTTAAGACTGGAGGTGTTCGGTAATATGCATACAATAGTAAGACAATGTTTACATACTCACCTGCTCCTCCCCTCCTTTCTGCTGGAGGAGTTGATGGGGGTTGGGTACAGTTTGTTTAGAAGCACGGGGAAGGTAAGGAAGAAGTTTTGATCTGGCGTTGATGGACAATTATATACACAGTCTGAGGCCAAAAGGTTTGAAGGTGTTTTTTTCATAGAGAATTTTTGCGTTGATTAGGAAAATAAGTCGTAGTTGTTTCTGCCAGTTATGTTCTCAAAACAGAATTATTTTGCTTGCACTATGATCCTGAAATACCTGAATCTAAAAAGTGGTAAGGGTATACATTTTTACTTACCTGAATCTAAAAGTGGTAAGGGTATACATTTTACTTACCTGAATCTAAAAAGTGATAGGGGTATACATTTTACTTACCTGAATCTAAAAAGTTATAAGGGTATACATTTTACTTACCTGAATCTAAAAAGTGATAAGGGTATACATTTGACTTCTTATCTTCTCATTTGTGAAAACACCGAGAACAGTTTAGTAGGAAGTGATTTTCTATTTTTAAAAAATTACATTTATTTAAAAAAAAATATCAAAAAATAGGTCCAGGTAGAGAATCAAAGGTTGGTTAAGTGCTGAAAACATTTTTACAACAAAATATAAAACAATGAACCTAATAAAAAAATATTTATTTGCACATATTTATTTTGCAGTTGTTTCAAGCAAAATACATCATTTCATGTAAAGTAAGAGGGTGGCCCGGGTGGACGAGTGGTCCATGACGCTCGCCTTTACAGATCACTCACATTTCACCTCTGTCCCCACGTGGGTTCGAGTCTCGGCTCGGCCAACGTGGGTATGTGAGAAAGCTTGCCAGTAGCTTTCCGTTGGTCGGTGGTTCTTCCCCGGGTTTTCCCGGCATCTTTCTCCACAAAACTGCCGTTCATGTGAAGGTTTGATTTTTAAAAAATTGTATTTATTTTATTTATTTTTTGGGGGGGGGGGGACGGGGTGGAGGAAGGGTGAGAGGAGGGGTGGGAGGAGATTTATAATACATGGATTTGTTATAATACATGGAAGAACAAACCCATTCAAATCCTTAATTACAATGCCGGACGGGGAAATTTTGTGCAATTCAATTAAATTCAATTATATTTTTTATTTCCAAAAGCAAATTTGCTTATCAGAGGTACAGCATGACATATAATAAGGACTAGCATTTTACAATACAGATTTGATATTCAAGAAAGCTAATTCAATGGGGAGTTGATGTTAATATTTTACAGACAAAAATGTTTATTCCTTGATATATGCATTTACTAAATAGTGTAATCTACGGAAAAGGTCAAACGAAACCATTTAATTTTCCTTGTTCCTACATACTCTTAAATCGAGACATTTGTGACAGCTGAACGTGATATTTGTTAAAACAATTACGTTAATGACAAATCAAGTTATAATCTAACAATTCAGAACAAAAATTATGAATCAAATACAGTATGTAAGTATAAGAATACACCAAGGTACAAGGTACAAATATTTGCGAATATCCTACACACAGGTACAAATATTCTCGAATACCCTACACACAGGTACAAATATATGCGAATAACTTACACACAGGTACAAAAATATGCGAATATCTACAGTGCAACAAAATTGTAGCAGACGACGCCCAAAAGTGTTAACTGTGATATCCGGTAATTGGAGCAAAGGCAGAGTAATACAATTACCAAAGAAAATAAAAGTATTAACTAATAACCGTGTTAGTTTGTTTTCTTTATAATCCAGTAATTCAGCAAATGTATTAAGCATGTCTATTTAGACATTATCATTCACAATATTCTCATTAGAAATACGACTGTTAAAATCACACATGAAATACCATTTGCTGACAAAAGGTGTTTCAGTTTTTCTCATCACGAACATTCTCCACGGTCACGACTTCATAATACAGGCTTGATACATAAATGCAAGCGGTAACGACTTCATAATACATGCTTGATACATAAATGCAAGCGGTAAACGACTTCGTAATACAGGCTTGATACATAAATGCAAGCTGTAACGACTTCTTAATAAGGCTTGATACGTAAATGCAAGCTGTAACGACTTCGTAATACAGGCTTGATACATAAATGCAAGCTGTAACGACTTCATAATACATGCTTGATACATAAATGCAAGCTGTAACGACTTCATAATACAGGCTTGATACATAAATGCAAGCGGTAAACGACTTCGTAATACAGGCTTGATACATAAATGCAAGCTGTAACGACTTCGTAATACAGGCTTGATACGTAAATGCAAGCTGTAACGACTTCGTAATACAGGCTTGATACGTAAATGCAAGCTGTAACGACTTCTTAATAAGGCTTGATCACGGTCACGACTTCATAATGCAGGCTTGATCACGGTCACGACTTCATAATACAGGCTTGATCACGGTCACGACTTCTTAATAAGGCTTGATCACGGTCACGACTTCATAATACAGGCTTGATCACGGTCACGACTTCATAATACAGGCTTGATCACGGTCACGACTTCTTAATAAGGCTTGATCACGGTCACGACTTCATAATACAGGCTTGATCACGGTCACGACTTCTTAATAAGGCTTGATCACGGTCACGACTTCATAATACAGGCTTGATCACGGTCACGACTTCATAATACAGGCTTGATCACGGTCACGACTTCTTAATAAGGCTTGATCACGGTCACGACTTCATAATACAGGCTTGATCACGGTCACGACTTCATAATACAGGCTTGAGACATAGATGCAAGCACACTCGAACTGCTGGAATCATCGGCTTCATGAAAAGTGACAACAACAAAAAAATACATTGACGCCTTGGTTTCCAGCTCGTGTTGTTCATTGTAAAAATACAATGGTCTCTGTAAGACAAAATTGTGGGTACTTTTATTAGAAACATGAGAGGCGATAAGAAGCTAGTTAGATCATGTAGTATATGTGGTGAACTATATGCTAGACCAATATTGAACTAAAAGGTTAAAATAACACATTATTTGTGGGTAAAATGACATTGCAGATGCATGATGGCTGTTAGGGTTGGCGTCAGTAGCGGAGCCAAGGGGCAGTTGGGGTTGGGGGTCAATTGCCCTAGGGCGCCAGGCGATGGCGGGGGAGGGGGGGGGCGCCGTCGGGACTTTTTTTTTTTTGCAGCTGTAACCTGGGCGTAGATGGGGGTGGGGGTGGTTGGAGGTTGACAACTGACATAAAAACTGCTCTCTGGGGCGCCACTAAAGAACATTGCCTCCGGTCGCCTCAGTAGGGGCGCCACTAAAAAACATTGCCCCCGTTCGCCTCAAACCCTTGCGCCACCATTGGTTGGCGTGCTATCGAGCTGAAACAATGACGCAAGGTCAAAGGTTCGAAAGTTTTAGTAGTACATGTATATTAACCCAGCAATACAATCTCGTCAAAGCATACGTCTCTCTCAAACTTGCAACGAGAGTACGTAAACGATACATTATCTTTCGGTAAACGATACATTATCTTTCGGTAAACGATACATTATCTTTCAGTAAACGATACATTATCTTTCGGTAAACGATACATTATCTTTCTGTAAACGATGCATTGAATAAGAACTTATATAAATTTATACCACCAAACAGGTTATGCAATTTATTGTATATTCTTGTATGTGGTGAATTGGGAGAGTTCCTCTTAGAATACTTACAATCTTTGGAATTATTAAATATTTGTTAAAAATTGGAAATTATAATGGTATGCAATAAGCAAAAATAAAGTATAACATTTTATATGCAGAATTTATAGTAAACCCAAATAAAATTTCATGGGTGGTAAGAGTTAAAGAACTTCTAGAAACACTTGGTTTCGGACACATTTGGTTGCAACAAAGTGTAGGTAATGTTAGAAGTAGTAGCGCAACACATGACATATAATTTTATTAAAAATGAGTATTCTAGGCTTGAATCTTCTAGTAAAGAAAGGCTTTATATTCATCTTGCAAGCATCTTTTTATATAAAGAATATCTTACTTTTATTACTATTACTAATTTTAGAATAGTACTAACTAAATTGCGAATATTATCTCATAGGCTCAATGTTAAAACAAATAAATAGGCTAAGTCACAACTGGTATATGAAAATAGAATACCGTCTATACTCGTGTATAACCATATACCAACTCAACTATATAGACCCTGATCTGCCGGCGCATTATGCGACGGCAGATCAGGGTCTATGTTGCTTGCATTCTGTCAATGGTTATACGCGAGTATATACAATATGTCGTTTTTTAAATGTGATTTTGTATTAGACTGTCAGTGTTACATGGAATATAGATGCAAGTATTTATATAAATATTATTGGAATCATCCAAATAGGGCCAAATTTATTGATTAACTGTCAAGTAATAATCAGAAGATCATACTAGATTTAAGCAATATTATTTTTGATCTCTTAAACTTCATGATGAATGATTGAAGTCTTCACCATAATATTTCAATGAATTTATTACAGATGTAAGAAAAAGGACACTTTCTGAACCAAATTGATAATAATTATATATTGGTTACATTTCTAGCTTTAACTTCTGATAATGTACCCACTTTTTACGTTTCTTCTTAATGTGATTCTTTGCATTTTTTTCTTCCTTCTTTCTTTCATTCTTTGTTCTTCTCTGTATTGTTTATCTGTTAGTTATTTTATAATAATTAATATAGATTCAAGACACCTAATAATTCATATTTTATAGTAATTAATATAGATTCAAGACACATAATAATTCATATTTTATAGTAATTAATATAGATTCAAGACACATAATAATTCATATTTTATAGTAATTAATATAGATTCAAGACACATAATAATTCATATTTTATAGTAATTAATATAGATTCAAGACACATAATAATTCATATTTTATAGTAATTAATATAGATTCAAGACACATAATAATTCATATTTTATAGTAATTAATATAGATTCAAGACACATAATAATTCATATTTTATAGTAATTAATATAGATTCAAGACACATAATAATTCATATTTTATAGTAATTAATATAGATTCAAGACACATAATAATTCATATTTTATAGTAATTAATATAGATTCAAGATTCATAATAATTATATTTTGACGCATGCGTCTAAAGTTTTGATGATAATTCATTCCACTGCATTTAATTATGCTGTGTGATTTCAAGATACTGATTTATATTGCATATTGTTTAATATGTGTCTGCTAATACTTAATTTCAGTATTAAATTTATATAAATAAATAAACACACACACACACACACACACACACACACACACACACACAT
>JAQPZY010000822.1:0-215000 GCA_029931535.1 Margaritifera margaritifera | reverse complement strand
TATAAATTGTAAAATCCCCACTACTTGATTTTATTTGACACAGTGATTATAAATTGTAAAATCCCCACTACTTGATTTTATTTGACACAGTGATCATAGATTGTTAAATCCCCACTACTTGATTTTATTTGACACAGTGATTATAAATTGTAAAATCCCCACTACTTGATTTTATTTGACACAGTGATTATAAATTGTAAAATCCCCACTACTTGATTTTATTTTACACAGTGATAATAAATTGTAAAATCCCCACTACTTGATTTTATTTGACACAGTGATTATAAATTGTAAAATCCCCACTACTTGATTTTATTTTGACACAATGGTTAGGATACATGTTGGAAAAGAAATTAAATCATAAAGAAGGAAATAATCATGAGTTTATTGAGCCCTTGTGTGCCGTGCCTCTTCAGTTTCAAATACACCATTGATCTCACAACTTGTGTTTATCTGAGATACAATGACACCTGATATTATGACGATGAGTATATATATATATATATATATATATATATATATATATATATCCTAATCACATTTTTAATTATAATCAGTTTTCAGTGTTAATTTTCCTGTCATTTCCCACGTCTTACATCATAATTAGAAATGGAAAGAAACACATGTCATAACCACTCACACAATCATGTATTGTTACCTTATATTAAAATAAATCTAATATGAATGGTAGCCTTATTCAACAGCTAACATTTGCGTACCGTGAGACCTTTCAGTATAACTGTGAACGATAACGGCACATAATGCAGGCTATTCCGTCATGGTATTAATATATGATAATAACTAAAAACCACTTGAGTCATATGAATAGTGGCCAATCGAAATGTGTTGGGTTCCTGTAATATCAATGCTGCGCCTGAACGTTAATTTCGTTTAATTAAATGGTAAAAGTGAGAGATTGCAAAATGGAACCTAACTAAGCATCGCAAGATACATATCTGATTCTTGATATTGACCATTAGAAATTTTAAATTTTAAATTTAAATCAGACATTTGTTTTCATACAATAATAATGATTAAATGTCCTTTTGTGCGGTTTGAAAGCTTTAGCATGTTTTCATACCTTCATTTCTATAATTATTCTTATACGGTACATATACATTTCTATAATTATTCTTATATGGTACATATACATTTTAAAAACTAATTATTTATTTAATAACATATCACCGGTCGTAATTATTAGCTTATTGCTATTACTAAAAAAAAACCCCCATCTAAATCAAGAAGAGAAAGTTCTCTTAGAGCCTACAGTTTGTAATCATTTATATTATTACCTATTTTGTTTCAAAGACCAAAGTTTGTACCAGCTATTTCATTCCCATCACTGAATGTGACACTTATAATATCCTTAAAGATGTTTCTTCCTGTGTGGGTACTAATCTGACGTTATCGAACAACAAGATCCAGAAATGCGATTACGATTTCAGACCTTTTAATTTTCCCTAATATAGCAAGCAGTTGTGGACCTAAATTGACATTTTCTTATATTAGAAAATGATTATCTAGTATTAGAAAATGAGTCCCATTTTCTAATTTTAGAAAATGATTTTGTAATATTAATAAATGAGTTTCTATTCATAAAAAAATTAGTTTATAATTCAAGAAAGTGAGTTTATTTTTCTAAAAATTGCTTCTTTTTGTCTGGAACGACCTTTCGGCAATCTACTGTGGTCAAAAATGGGCATTTTCTAATATTAACAAATGATTTTGCTATATGAGAATAACACTTTTAAATTTTTTTTTGTGAACAATTACTGATTTTTGTATATTAGATCTTCAATTGCTTCTTTTAGAAAATCAATTTCTAATGTTAGAAATTTTGTTGTGACTAATATTTAAAAATCAGTCTATTTTTGTAACACAGGAAATATATTTTTGTATGAATTAAATTGATTTTCTAATATTGAAAAATAGTTTTCTAATATTGGAAAGTGATTTTATAATATTAGAAAATAAATATTTAATATTAGAAAATCTTTATTTTTTTTATATTTTTTATTGTCCACAAAGGTGACAAATGCAAGGTTAACGCATTTTCAATATTGTTTTGTTAATACACGGGATTATATTTGTCATTTTAAAAAAAAAGAACTTTTAACAAAACTTTTAACAAATGCACACTGTTCTATTTCATTAATTATCAACGAAATAAAATGGGTTATAACAAATTCAAAAGTAAATACATAGAGATTCTATTAGTACTTAGGTTTTTCTAGATGAAAGAAAGCAAAACTTTGGAATGGACATTTCCAGAATGCAGTCCCTTACTGGCATACTCATTAAAAACTATAATGACTGCACATGACAAGTTTTTAAAGTTCAAAACTGGTGCCTTATTAAAAAATTAAAAAGTGTTTGCGTTAAATTATATATAGATAGATAGATAGATAGATATATAGATGGTTGGATGATTATAGAATGTATATCAGACTCCAAAAACTGGTCATGTGCTCTGAGGTCCCAGCCTTGAGTGTATGCAATTCGTCCCATTCTGCGTGCTGTTGTAGATGTTGACCCCTTGCGTGTGGGTCTTCTGTTTTCTCTCGTATCAGTGGGACTGGGAAGGATTGTTCTAATGTTCCTTTACCACGACAAATGCAGTAAGTAAAAGTATTGGCAACTTTTCTCTTTCTTATGAGCACCATTTTCAACACAAAGTTCTGATCTTTTCTAACAAGAGTACCACGAACAGCACATAATACGTCCGCCTCATATTTTATAATTCTCTACGTAGACAACTGAAATGTTTTGAAAAAACTTTTTTTTTCTTTCAGCCAGAGTGACCTTGACCTTTTGACTACACAGTCGATAGTTTTAATTCTTATCTGAAGTGCAAGCTATGCACAAAGTCATCCACAAAGATGATAACTGTAGATGGTGGACAGCTAAAGTTATTGTTCGGAGCGAAATTGGTGTCAGACAGAAGGACTGACGACATCATAGCGGGCGTATATCAGTCGCTCGAACTTTCACGCCTTCAGCTACCAGCCCAGGCTTGTTAGGGTCGGCTGATTCAATGTGTCGCATGAAAAAGGCAAATAGCCCCCTTTTCCTCGACAAGATATAGATAATATTGTGTTACAAGTGCCAAAAACCGACAAAAACAAAACAAACGCTTTTAGCCGCCCTCAATCAATGTTATTGTTTTATCTCGCAAACACCGGGAGACCATTATGAGAATTAAGTAAGGGAGAGAATCGGGTATCAATTTTTTTTTTTAATTAGCCCGTGTTATGTGCTTTTAATTTAGTCCGTGTTATGTGCTGTTACGGCTAACAGCTAAGCTGTACGGTCTCACGGTAACATAATCGGGTGTCATAACAGATACATGAAATATAAATATAGCGCATTGCCTTACGTTTCAGTTTACACACATTGTAGTGCATACGTATTTTCGATAAGAAGATATTCTTTAGAGGTTCTTTATCAAAAGATTGACGCTATTGTCAGGTTATATCATTTCAGTAAAGAAAACCATAATCATTATTCTAAGTAAAAACAGGTCACTTTCAAAATTAAATAAGCTACAACTACAGTTGTATGCGCCTAACTTGAACTATTTCTATGATTATTCCTTTCAAAATAAAAGAGATTAATTCAATAATTTCAAATAATAATAATAATAATATTAATAATATTAATAATAATTAGAGATCATATATTTGAATCGATACATTTTAACAGTAATTCTAATGTTAGATTGATAGAAAGATATTTACTCTTTGCAGACAATTTTGTAACATCTGAAGCCGAAAGCATTTTCATTATTTAACGTCTTTGCAGAAGGATAAATATTTTAAAGGAAATCAAGATTAATTTTTTGAAGAGCAACCCTCTGGTGAAAAAATGATGGATTATCTGATAAATAAACATAATACTTAAGTCACGTTTGAGACAAAATTATATTTTTTACATACCCATGTAATCTTACATGGTTGATCTGGTGATCGATACAGATGTTCAATCCATATTTCCGAACCAAACACTGAGACTGAAAGCAGTTAAGTGTTTTTGCCTCTGTATATTTAGATGCACCGAATCGAACTTCTTTAACTTGCTAATTTGTTATTAAGTCCACTTGCACAGTATACGTTTTAAAAAATTGGGAAAATGTAAAAGATGTGTAATAAATTCAAAACAACATTTGCTTTTTGTTCCGTGTCGGAGGAAAGAATTCGTTTGATATGGAGCATGTATACGTCTTGACCTAATGACCTTGACATACCGGTATCCCTATGTCATATCAAACTTTTTTTCCCACCGACTCAGAACAAAACAATTACGTAGTTTTGTGTATATCTAAATAAAGTTAACATAATTGATGGTTTCCAACCACAGCAGGAAACAATATAGAAACGAACAGAACTTGATTTGCTTCCGACCCAAGTCTACGAAAAGATATTTGAGGTTCATTGTAAATTCATATTAATATGTTTATATGTGAGGGTTTGGAGAGAGAGAGAGAGAGAGAGAGAGAGAGAGAGAGAGAGAGAGAGAGAGAGAGAGAGAGAGAGAGAGAGAGAGAGAGAGAGAGAGTCTAGCAATTTAAACGTACTGGACGAACAAGATTTAGGACACAAGTTTAATTAACAACTTTTATCAGTTTACTTGCGAACCAGAATCATATAAAATAAGTTCAATAAAATTCCTTGATCTAATCAGTACTTGAATAATACCAGTATTGAAGGACTCACCAAGTTTTTGTATTTTTACATTTTGTAAGATATTTTTACATTTTATTTTGTAAGATATTTTTACATTTTGTAAGATATTTTTACCAATATAAAGTTTCCATGAATCAGGAAAGCACTGACACTTAAAAAGTAAGGAATTTCATTACCAATATATTATGACGTAAAGAATTAACTTTTTTTTTCTCAAAAAAGTACAAATGAGCCATCTACCAGTTTAAATCGCGAGTCTGTGGTTTGTAATACTTCATGGTGATTGTATATTTTGGGGATAATACGTGTTAAGATTGGTTAAAAACCACACATTTAATTAATTACATGATAAGTAACAAACAGTAAAATGCCGTTTGTTTCTTCCGATCTTTCAATAGCATAGTAACTGTTTTCTTCAACCAAACAATCTAAGGGATTACCGAAATAGATACACGTTATTAAAAAGTCGTTTCACATACAATTTGTCGAATCTAGGAAAGCTGATTATAATTACCCGTGCCTGAGCCAACTTCCTGTAGCATGTTATCATATAAAAATGCTCAAAGTTTATTCATTTTCACACTTACAAGTCTAGTCTAACTTGTATAAATATATTCGAAGTGAATCTACCAGTCTAGTCATGCAACATACGTAACAAAGTACATTTTCTTCAGGATACAACCTCTGGTAAGAATTTGGTATGTAAACACTCAAAGTATTTTTTACGAACATCCTCCCTCATGTTCATACACTGATACCGGTACAAGTTTAACTTCTAAATCCAGTGTTAGTGACAGATTTCAAATTCTTTTTGTCGAAGAAACATACCTATCCTAGCCTGATCAGTGATTCTTTTTAGTTAAATGGGGGGGGGGCACACTTATTGTCTTTAACAGCAACCCTATATTTAAATATTAGTAAACTATCTAACTAAATGTGTCACAAAATTAGTAAACTATGTAACTAAATGTGTAACCAAATACTAGTAAACTATCTAACTAAATGTGTCAGCAAATTAGTAAACTTTTTAACTAAATGTGCCACCAAATACTAGTAAACTATCTAACTAAATGTGTCACCAAATTAGTAAACTATTTAACCAAATCTGCCACCAAATACTAGTCAACTATCTAACTAAATGTGTCACCAAATACTAGTCAACTATCTAACTAAATGTGTCACCAAATACTAGTCAACTATCTAACTAAATGTGTCCCAAATACTAGTCTAACTATGTAACTAAATGTGTCCCAAATACCAGTCATATATCTAACTAAATGTGTCACCCAATACTAGTCAACTATCTAACTAAATGAGTCCCAAATACTAGTCTAACTATCTAACTAAATGTGTCCCAAATACTATTCAACTATCTAACTAAATGTGTCCCAAATACAAAAGAAAAGCTGTTAGATTTTCTTTAACCAAACATAAATACTTGTATCGACATTAACCTTCACTCGATATTCTTTGCAAAATGTATGAAAAGCATTTAAGTTTGTTTTGCAGATGTTTGTCATTATTATCAAGGGTGATTGTATCGTTGGAATAAATGATTACAGCTATCTTCCAATACAGCAGAAATCCTGTTTCGTCATTAATTATTCACACGATTACAACCATATGCCAGTTTTTCAGATAAAGGGGATATAGATTTCCTTTGCCTTTCTCTGCAATGACAAGCAAATAATTTTGGAAAACCTTATGTATATTTACAAATGAAAAAAGAAGAAACTGTGATGATTGAAAATAATTTCTTTCCTTGCTTTTTAGTTTCTTTCTTTTAAAGAAGGAATATGTACTGGTCACGTATTCAACACGGTGGGTGAATAAGGTATGCACGTGTTCTGGTTTAAAGTGGATGATTCATTTACAATCCTTACATGGCAAGTAACTACATTATGGGTTATTCCAGGTACCGATTCTAAGATTTCAAACTTTGGCTCGAAATGAAGAAACAATAAGAGTGACAACTAATGAAGGTACACGATAGGAATAGGAGTAGAATTCTGAATTTTAATTTTAAAATAGTACAGCAAGTGCTGATCTCTCTCTCTCTCTCTCTCTCTCTCTCTCTCTCTCTCTCTCTCTCTCTCTCTCTCTCTCATACACACACACACACTTACACACACGCATATATCCATATCCAGACTTGAGCAGACAGCTGATTATGTGATTATGCAATTTCAATAATCTTCACATTAAATCTATTTATCATCGATATAACATATAACAATTATGAATAAGTCAGCAGAAAAGTGGCCATCTAAATAATGTACTATTACTATTTCTACAAAGTAAGGTCGTCACCATCGTAGACGTTTGTGAATACAGATTGCAAAACTCTGGTGAGATTATTAAATATAAAAACTTGCGATCTATAAACTTCCTTGTCGGCCTATTTTTTTAAATTTTATTTAAACGTGATCTTCTTTCTAACTTCCTGATCATAAACTATTTAGCTTGACGTGTAACGACATTACTGTGTCAAAATTGAAGAACCTACAACACGTTAACAATGGAGTCTAGTTCATGGTGTCAAGAAATTAGAAAAGACTGCAACCTAAAAAAAACCAAAAGAAACAATATATTCCAGTTGTCAGATTTAATAACTAAATAAATGACAACAAGCTGAGACTTACGATGCATCAAAAGATTTTTCCAACCAATTCTTATAAACCCCAAACAGAAAGGTTTCCAAAGGTCGGAATTCATGATGCGTTACTCGGAAGAAATTATTTGTATTTTGTTCTTTAAAAAGTGCCTAAACATTTTAAAACAACTGTGTAATCGAATCCAGAACTTATCTGTGTGACATTTTTTAAAGGGTCCAATAATATTGACTGCTGCCCATGAAACTGTAAAATGAAATTCATTCAGCACTGGTTCCATAGCGATATTGATAAATACAGTGGCTAAATGAGGATCAGTTAATACCAACTGTATAAGACCATGCTAGAGCCTGTATTTGGCTACTTTGATAAAAAAAAAGACATTGCATATGATTAAAAAAATTAATCTTAACAATTCACTACAATTTACAAAAAAATATCTTATATATATATATATATATATATATAGAGAGAGAGAGAGAGAGAGAGAGAGAGAGAGAGAGAGAGAAAGAGAGAGAGCGAGAGAGAGAGAGAGAGAGAGAGAGAGAGAAACACCAATCAATACAATCAATCAGGAATCGAACTCACCCAACGCCTACTTGCTTGATACGCGCAAGCGCTTTAATCAATGTGGACACGCACTCATCCCTCAAAAAGAATGGGACGAGGTCAAAAGAAAGGGGCTCGAGGTGCACGGAAACCAATTTTCTGGGTACGTCACACATATAACATGTTTTTTTTTACTTTGATTTATGAACTTAAACTGCCAATTCCTTGGTCACGGCCGTATGTCCGATGTTGCTACATATTATGATTACCACAAAAAGTGAATATGTACTCTTTGTCTTGAATATATGTCTCATATTGCGACATATTATGATTGCCACAAGAAATGAATATCCATCATGTCTTTCCACATCGTCTAAAATATAGAAATTTTTTCTCCGTTTTGCATACGAAGACATTAAGGAAATCTCTGGCGATATTAAATTAATTGTGAATCAAAGGCTCATACAATTCAACAGCATATAATATATCTTGCATCAGTAGTATTTTGTTTCCTCGCTAAACTTTATAGATCGGAAAAGCAGATCAGATGAACTATGGGCGAGTCGAAAATCTCGATTCTTTCTCCTTTGTTTTGAGAACTTTTATGGTTGATTAAAATATATCGTTTTTGGTATCACACGATGAAATATATTTACGTAGGAAAAGAAAATTTTCTTTCTATTATATACCAAACTTGCTCCAGAATCGAAGCTTAGAAGATTAAACTCACTCTTCAGCACAACACCCCACCCCCACCCACCCTTTTCATAAATTCACCTCACTTTCATAGCCTGATCATGTAAATATCAGTGACTTAAGAGAACGGTAGGATTGGCCCTATCTGAAAACAAAGCAAGTCAGATTCAGCAATGCATCACAGCGGGTTTATCGTTGTGGTCAAAGAAGTAGTGGGAAATAACTTCAGAGACGTGAACGGCGTCTAGTCAAATTTCTTCAGCAACAATTAATTTAAATGCCTGAAATGTAATGGAGTTTCTATTTATTTGATCTAGCTCGCCAATAAGTTCCTATATTTCACACTTAAGTATATATATATATATATATATATATATATATATATATATATATATATATATATATAACAAAATACATTGACCACTTAAAAAATGTCCTTAATACCAATTCAAATGCTCAGTTATACAAAACTGACACAATATCACTGATTAATTGTGTTCATTTAGTTGGTCGTCTTAATTTTCTCTTCTCATCCCCATCTCTTTCTCGTCTTTGGACTTTTTTCCTTGCAACTAGATGCCACTTGATTACTCTAAAGTAGATGAAGTCGCTTGTACTATTTTTGTCAATGTCAATGCAGATTTAATTAAGACATAATTTATGCTTAATTATAATAGAATAAAGTGGACAAAACAAACGTTACAAATCATAAGTTTATCCTTTGATGATCGCAGGATATTGCACTTGTTAAATTTGATACACTTTCAGCATAATATTATACCTTTCTCCAGCTGTTTTAGCGCATAATCCTACTGTTGTGGGTACAACAATTGCAAACAGATATCGTGATGTATTTACAGTTAAAAGTTCAGGGTGCAATAAAGGAGAGAGTCGATAACTTGATCAAATTTAAAAGGCATGCAAATTACGTAGACGGACACACACAGACAAACATCACACACAAAAACATATTGGTACACAGTGGTAGAAAAATAGTTTATATTTTGTTCATTCATCTGACCTGAGACAAAGATATTTGATTCGCTTCGGTATGGTGAGGAATATAACTGTCAGGAACATATTCCCAATTCAATTCAAAGTTATGATTACCGTAATAGACTTCCACAATCGGCTTAATTTGTTGTATCTATTTTCAGACTGGTCAATCATAGGGTCTCATTGGACAATTTTTTTTTTTTTTAATTTTTTTTTTTTTTGTGAATTTTTATCTGACGATTATTGCAGAAAAATGAGAATAATTCTGTATTAAATATAGAAATACAAACTAACCAATGATATTTGTGTAGAGCATGATTGTAAAATGTTATTAAAGTATTCGGGTTAATTCCAAAAACACCTGATAGCTTTTATACTTTTGTGACATTACCCCAACCCCACTTTTGCAATGTTCAGTTCCGTCAGTTAAGGGTTATTTTGAATATTCTCCAGTGACAAGGTGAATCAGACAAAGAATATGGACCTTATGCATGATCCAAATTCACTGTTATCATACCAGATTGGTGAACTTTTCATCACCCCTCAACCTTGCCAGTTTTGATTTATTTACCGCTGTAGCAGACATAAATAAACACGTGAGCCCAAGTTACGCATTTGCTCTCCTGTGCTGGTCTAAATGTGAAAGGCAGACATAAGAAGTTATTCCATTTTCAAGCCTAACTCAAACGAAATGTAAAAGCAAATTACTTATTTAGTTTCTGTGTTAAAATATAAAAACTATGCTCATGGCCTCTCCCTCAAACATTAGGACGATGTCAAAATACGAAAGTATCCAATGAGATCGGACACTGCAACGATGTCAACGCAGCGTTTACGATTTTCCAACGCACAGGTGACGAAATAAAAATTACCGAAACAGAAGACACGGAAGTGGTATGTGATTAATGTTTCTATTTTATTCATATCAAGACAACAATCCTGGTACTGGTGATAGTCACAAAAAATGTCAAAAAGATCCATCTTTTGACGTTTACTTTCCGTTATAATGCATACCTCGGGGTTTTGCTGATAGTTGATCCCATTTTGACATCCATGCCGTTAAATTGGCCCGGTTCACAAAATATTCTTTTTTGAAGAACAGTTTTGAAATATGTGGTCCATTTCGATGTTTACCATGACAAAGTACATCATTCTACACAATCATAGCAGTTTTAGAATATAGATGACTTGTATTTATTATTTTATGAATGTGATTTCATACAACGCAGTGTATAACGATTTTCATATAACGCATATCCAGCTAAGTTCGCATTTCATCTGAAATATATCTCCTTACTTGTCAGTTATTTGTCATTTTACAGTAAAGTATTTAAATGAACAGCTTACTATACTATCATGTTATCATGGGTATTCCTAGTCACTGTCAGAAATCGTCGGGGGCAGACTGGAGCCGTCGGAAAGCACACAGAAAATTATTATTGCAAAAAGTGCTCTACAGGAAGAAAAATCTAGGTTCAGCAGGGTCTAATCTAGTAACATTTTTAAAAGACCTGATACGATTTAAAAGACCTTATAGGATTTAAAAGACCTTCTACAATTTAAAAGACCTGACACGATTTAAAAGACCTGATACGATTTAAGAATGTTCACGACAAAATATCTTAGATCGGTATGCCGACAGGATAAATGGCGTCCGCCATTATGCCCCTGTCATTGACTATTCATGTTACGAGAAACAAAGATCACAATAACATAACCCTTGAGTTATTAGTGACTATTCTGTCCATCTGTATGTTCGTTGGTCTATTTGTCTTTCCGTTTTCTTTCTCCTTTCCTCTGTCCGTAATTTAGTTTTAATGAAAGAAAGTAGAGACTATACATTTTCGAGAAAATTAAACATTATTAGGACCATTTGCTAAGTATTCTTTTCATTTTTATAATTTTGATTATTTAATTTTCTATAAATATTGCATCTAACGTTTTATTGACCTTTCGCTGCAGATTTCTTATACAATTCAAACTGTATCCAGCTTTACTCGAAAACAATGAAGGAAAAGAACACCAGGAAATAAAACGTCACACAATAACACAATGACTGACGTTTTTATGTTGGTAAAATACAAGGATTTTTCAAGTCCAGAAACAGGATATTCATCTCGGGCTGCGGTGAATATCGTTTTCTGAGGTAGGTAAATCCTTGTGTCAGCTGAAATCAGTAGTAATGTTCTTTAATTATAGTTAAGTGCATTAAGAAGTGCACTTATTCAGAAAATTGCATGTCTTTGTTAAAATCGGAGTTGTTTCATTCATTGAGAGTAGGCATGCCTATTTTTATTTAGTGGGATGCATGCCTATGTTTATTAGTGGGATGCATGCCTATATTTCTTAGTGGGATGTATGCCTATGTTCATTAGTGGGATGCATGCCTATATTTATTTAGTGGGATGTATGCCTATGTTTATTTAGTGGAATGCATGCCTATGTTTATTTAGTGGGATGTATGCCTATGTTTATTAGTGGGATGTATGCCTATGTTTATTTAGTGGGATGTATGCCTATGTTTATTTAGTGGGATGTATGCCTATGTTTATTAGTGGGATGTATGCCTATGTTTATTAGTGGGATGTATGCCTATGTTTATTAGTGGGATGTATGCCTAACCGATGTTCAAGTAACCAATAGTTTACACTCTTTAAGGTAACTGTTGCTGTATTATTAAATTATTCACGTAACTTCACTAGATCTCATTTAGATCAGTGGTGTTCTATTTCCAGCAGAAATGCGATACCATCAACACTTACATGCTCTATACATTTATATTAATGAACTCTAAAGGAAAGTACGCCAAAGGGTCATCATGACCTGACTTCATGGATGTGTGATATCGACCCGTCGGAACGCGAGCTATAACATTATAGCATAAATTAGAAATCGATAATCATTAGTATTTTTAGGAATCTATTTGATTCGATTAAATCAATTTTTCGGAATAGCACTATAGAAAAGAACTCATTGATTCATTTATCATTGATTGATTGGTTGACTGGTGCACAGTAACACATGGAAGACTACTTAGAGGTGAGGCAATGTGAATCATTTTTTGGCCAAGACACACCATTGGCGGAATGAGCCGGTTTCGAACCCACAACCTTATGATTGAGCGTTCGGCATGCTAACTACGTTACCAGAGTTTCCCACAAAAGGCAAGATTAGCGGATTGTAAGTAATTTTTTTAAAAAAAGCAAGTCGAGTTAACGCATTATGAAAGTGGACGCAACGAAAGATAGTTTGAAATTGAAAGTTATTAAATGGAAATAATTGGTTAACTTTAGACAATCTAACGACTTAGCTAAATCTAGGACCAAGGTAACAAGTCAGTAAATTAAGGTAACCAAGTAATCATTGGCGGCAACAAGTCATGTTTATGTTATACATATTACTCATACTTATGGATCTTAGAGTTTGGTGGATAACTCGTGACTTTAGAACAGAAGGAATGTTGGAAATAGTATTGCCTACCGTTGTTGTCATGGAAGGGACAGTACAATTAACATCAGTACATTCATGACTTATTATCTTATTTGGATTTTCCAGATATTAGCGTTCCAATAATTCGTGGTCCAGACAACATTGAAAGGAATTTCACACGGAAAAACCGGTAACCTGCTCTCCAGAAATTGTCAGTGGCCTCTCAGAATCACATTTCTTAGGTTGTAAAACACTGACACCATCAGAAATTTCCAATCATGACAATACCGCTGTATTTGATACTGAATACTTCTTGTATTTCAACAGTCGAAAGAAAGTTGCAAATTAAAAAAGAAGCCGCGTTTTCGATAAATTTTCAATCACACCCTCCTCTTTTGCTTTGTCCATGTATTCTTGGACTTCTCGTATAAATTTCTTCTTCTCATTTTTCAAATATTACATATTACGTTCTCACCTTTCAGTGCTTCTTTCTTTCCTGGTTCTTTTCACGTGTAATTTCTTGTGGCTCTTCTTTCATGTTGAACTAGGTTTTTTTTTTCTTTTTGGTTTGTTTTTTAGGAGTCTTGCAAGGCGTTATCTTCGGTAATGGCTTAAGCGGGGATTTGTAGAACGAAGTCCTTTGTCATTTTAGTTTGTTCAACCAGAAAAATACATTCTTGCATTCCCCATCACTGAAAAAAGAGTTTTAAAACCTTGCACTAGAACAGATACGTTTAATTTTACAACATAATATTTTCCCCTTTATATTTCGAGCATCGTTGGATCTGCGTTATAAGAACTCGTTGTACACTGCGTTGTAATGTATTCACAATCATAAAGCAACAAATACAAGCATTTTATACCTGATAACTGCCATGATTATGTAGAATTATATACTTTGTCATGGCGAACATCGAAATGGGCCACGGGTTCGATAATTTTACCGAAAAATGAAAATCTTTGTAAATCCGGCCAACTTAACGGGAAGGATGTCGCATTTTAATCAGTTATACAGCAAACCCAGAGGTATACATTATTACGGAAATTAAAAGTCAAAAGATTGATCTTTTAGACATTCCGTGAGAATATTACCAGTTGCAGGATTGTTGTCTTTATCCACCGCTGCATTGGGAAATCGTCAACATTGGCATTGTTGCCGGTGCGTTGTGATTGACCAACGTAGTAAAGACTTCAAGCAGTAATCAATAACACTTGCATTGGCGAGCTATAGAATGTGTACTTACCGCCCGGATCAGCGGGTGATCGACAATTCCACGTTCGAAATACATACATTGCTACACAACTGTAGCAGTCGATGTCCAAAAGTATTTACAATGTTTCAAATGATTGGAACGAAGGCGGAGCAAGATCATTCCTACAATTCAGTAACTCAGCTAACGCATTAAGCACACTTGTATTTGTACCTTATTATAGAAAAGCAATATCATATTCTGTAATTATATTATATTATAACCATAAATATCAACATCAAGATTTGAAATTATCCAGTATTCGGATAGAAAAGCAATATCATATTCTGTAATTATATTATATTATAACCATAAATATCAACATCAAGATTTGACATTATCCAGTATTCGGATAGAAAAGCAATATCATATTCTGTAATTATATTATATTATAACCATAAATATCAACATCAAGATTTGATATTATCCAGTATTCGGATAGAAAAGCAATATCATATTCTGTAATTATATTATATTACAACCATAAATTATATTATATTATATGTAATTATATTATATTATAACCATAAATATCAACATCAAGATTTGAATTTATCCAGTATTCGGATAGAAAAGCAATATCATATTATGTAATTATATTTTGAAAATCAATTTCAGTTACTTTGGTATCTTCACAGTAAACACATACTTATCGTTTGAACATGCCTCGACAAAATTCAATACCAGCAACTCTCTCTGTAAGATTTGTAAGCTTCCATCAAGAGACTTGAATTTTGTCATATAGTTCTACTTTCAAACTGATCAGTTCATTCACATTTTTATCCGCCGCTTAAATTTTTGCCTTTAAAGAATTCTCATTAAATTGACGAAACCATTTGGACACCCATGGTGAATTACTCGACCCAGGTTTCTTTCTCTTTTTTCCCCTTCTTTTTCAATGCTGCAAAATCTGTCAAGATAAATGTGGCTAATTATTTTCGCCCGCTCACGCGATCATATTCGTGTCTGTTCCAAATAACCAACATCGTCATTTGTACATATACGTTGGCCAATGCTGTGATGTTGTTTGAACAAGATTATTCTACATCACTGTATTAGAAGTTTTTGGACCATTTTTAAATCAGTGTGAGAAGTGAAGACATTATCTTATAGGTAAGGAATCTCTTTAATGAAAATGTATGCCGTATCCAAGGAAGATTTTTGGACAAAAATATGGGATAAAAAGTCAGCGCATATCCCCAAGTTTTATATACTACTTTATGCTACTTAGTTAACTATGAAAAATATTTGGTAAATACCCAACCCCATAGGAGAGTATATTTTTGCTAAAGGCTATCTTCCTTATTTCACGGAAGAGGTTTTTATAATCAGAGAAGTAATTTTAGGAGATCATTTAGGAAGGATATAAATTAGAAGACTTAAATGTAGTAAATATTGATGGAATATTTTACGAGGAGGAGTTGTCTCTATACGATAAGCAAGATGAGGTCTTCAAGACAGAAAATTTTAAAAAGTAAACAAATGAATAGCCAAAAAGTATGTGCTGGTAAAATGGAAAGGATAGGATGAATATTTTAATAGCTGGGATCCGGAAGAAAACGTCTCACTAGCGAAGCACAGTCTTAGCGATGCGGTCCTGACGTCCCGCCCAGTAGTCCCTGATTAATAGTACTAGCAAAGCAGTCCTGACATTCAGATCGTCGTAGTATTTATATGTAAATAGCTTATATAAATGGAACCAATTATACGCATGTGTATTATTAAATTAATTCTATTGATGAAATATAACGTGCAAATATTTACTACACACGATGTAAAGATTGTGCAAATATAATGAGATCTAAATAATATTCTAGATGAGGAGATAATAAAATAAGAGAATACAGCCAAACAAAACTAACTGTGAATGTGGAGAAACCATAAAACGACTCATTGTTTCATCATAAAAAAAGTAGATTTCATGCTAATTTTCTAAATGGAAAACCCTATAAAAAAAGACGAAAACGTTTCACATAAATTTTGATTTAAATAAAATAGCACCATGCAAATGTCACTAAATTTGCTTGTTCCAAAATAGAAAAGTCTCAGTGAAGGAAATTACAGCTTTGTATTCCAACTAGAGGAGAAATAAAAAGAATTGTGAATGAAATTTAAAAAAGTATCGCAAGAAAGCTGAAAGACTCGTTGAAAAAACAATAAAAAAATACACATTTGAAGCTGGAAAAGAAACAAATCCTAATTTGTTAATTATTTTTCAAAGAAGTTGAGCCATACTTATGGAAAATAATAGCTAGAAAAAGTGTTGATTTAGGTTCAAAAGATTCATCTATTAAACTCGTAAAAAACGGAAACATATGAAGATGAAGGACATCATCGTGGTTATGTAGATTAGTATCATATGTATATTTGATCTATACTGTGTGTTTAAATTTTGTCCGTAATGGTAAGTTGCACTATAGATTCATTTGAGTTCAAGTCCAGTCTTGTGTACACTTAGACTGGATTTTTTTCCGTTCGATTGCTTCACATCCTGTTATGATATATCAAATGAAAATGTGTATAAATAGGGATTTGGTAAACAAATAAATCATTCTTGTATTATATCAGTCTGTGGGAATCATTTAGGATGAGATTTTTACAGTTTGTGCCGTTGAAATTAGATATACTTCGAGAGAAATTATTTATTTAAGATATTGGTTGGAATTTCTAAAGTTTTTTTGAATTAATACATTTCTTTGGACTTTTGTGGACTCACCCAAAGACATTCTGGATTGTATCATTGTGTTATATCAGGACATTCAAGACTATTGGAACTCATTTGGAACATTCTATATTTTGGACTTGTGATTAGGACTGTAACAAGATAACCAGCTTGGATTTCGGATTTATAACAGGACACTTTTGATGGTGATACAAATGCAATGTTTATTGATGAATGACTTGAATGGGAACAAAGTTACGATCTATACGTGCGTGTATAAGATCCAAATATTGGACAAATTAACACAATCCGCACGAACCTAATAATGTAACACAAATGTGAATACAAATAAATAACCTTACACAGTACAAGGACAAAGGTTAATGATTCACAGTAATTTCAGACGACGAAAAAAATGATGTGTTTTACTCAAATAGTAAAAATGATGTACTTTACTCATATAGTAAAAATGTATCCGCTCAAATAATGAATAATAAAATGATGAAAACAATGGGATAGATATCACACAAAATATCTTTACAATCCCAAACCACTGGGTATCACAAACCAAAAAAATTAGCCCACGGCTGAAAGATTACATGTATGGAGTAACACAAAACACTCCGTCACTGGCACACTTGGCTACCAGTCACACTGGTCAATCAAGCAGTCAGCGTTAAAGGTAGTCACCGACCACCATTCAATTCCTTGGTCAATCAAGCAATCAGCGCCCACCACTCGGTCAGCAACGCCCGATCACCTGCTACTCAACCAGCAACACACTGTTAATTCAGCTCTACGGCTGCTATGGTCAGCTTTACAGCTGCTATGGTCAACTTCTCTGGTAACCTCTACAGCTGGGGCCTCGTCGACTCTGACCAGCTGAAAATAAATCTAACACCGTGTATTATGATTGACATGGGCATATACGATAACACGTAATGACGTTATATACGGTAAGTTATACAAATTACATTATTGGCACAACATTACAAAGCAATAAACAAGTTCAGAAGTGAACCTACCCGTGTCTGATAAGAATCCTATGGTACTAAACTTTTCCTAAAAATGCCACTTTATATTGCTAATATAAAGCTCTTGTTAAGTCACAAACAAGAATAGAAAATATTTGCATTGTACTACGCAAGCCGAAGCTACATAGAAAATATACATCAGAAATTAATAAATAACTTACATACCTCTACAGCTGAAGATGTGCAAATCCTTAAGTAAACTGCTCACTGACAAGACGTTCCGTAATGTAAAGATTTAGTCTTACGGTGAGGCATTTATACACAGACGATGCATCCCTACATCGTCCGTACGCTTGATGTATTCGGTTTTTCCCATCGAAAGCACTTCGCACGTGCGGCATAGGGTGAACCGAACTCACTGTTCGAAATATTGTACAATATACACAAATCACCCTCGGGTATCGTTATACACGAAAAACGAAACCCGAGTACATGTATTTAATATATAAAGGTATTTATACAATTCCGTGACAAGGACATTTAGGATTATTTGGAATTTGATTCACAATATTGTACGTATCTCTTGAATTTCACTTTGTATTGTAGAGAAATAAATTGCTTATTAATATTACTTAAATTGTTGGTTTCACTTTCTTTCTGTTACATTTTATAAAGACTTAGGCCGTAACAGAAATTGGGGGCTCGTCCGGGTTCTGAATTTATTAAAAACTTTTAAGAGATATTAAAAATTTACTTTGTTTCGGAATTTTCATTGTCCCTGGTAACGACTTTTATTTCACACATTTGAGAAATCTTTGGTGAAACCAGCAAGCAATCACAATGTCAACTAATGTTGAGAATTTTGTTTCTAGGCCTACCCAGGTAGGGTTAGAGTCTATGCAAAAAAGATGAGTTGCTTGAGCTTGCCAGACATTATGATCTTTCTGAGGCGAAAGCGTCTTTAACAAAGCAAGAGATAAGGAATATTTTTATTCACTATTTGGTGGGAAAAGAAATTTTGGATAACAGTGCTTTGAGTTTCATTGGGAAGTCAGTATCTGGTTTTGCTAGGAAATTAAGGAAATTGCAGAGAAAAAACCAGATGGAATTGGAATTAAGAAAGCTTCAGCTTCAGAGAGAAATGATGGAAATGCAAATTCAGAAAGGAAAAGAGGAGAGGGAAATGCAGATGCTGAGAGAGAAAGAGGAGAGGGAAATGCAGATGCTGAGAGAGAAAGAGGAGAGGGAAATTCAGATGCAGAGAGAGAGAGAGAGAGAGAGAGAGAGAGAGAGAGAGAGAGAGAGAGAGAGAGAGAGAGAGAGAGAAATGCAATATAGATTAAAAGAATTAAAACTGGCAAGCGGAGCACTCCTCCCCCACCCCCCGTTTACATACAAGTTCAGATTTCGATGTTACCAGATATATTAAGTTAGTACCCCCTTTTCAGGAAAAAAGAAATAGATAATGTTACGGAATTATGTATCATCTTTTTAAAGTATAATATAGTTTTATTTTGTTTGTGACCCTAGTATTATAATTCTTTAATTCGGTAGTCAACACTATGGTAAAGTACATAGGAACTTGACCCAGTGCTTCTGTCCTGGGAAAAATTAATAATATTGTCGGTTGAAGCATGAGTTACCTGTCACGTGACTGGTGGATGAAGAAATGTACTATTGTTCTGGCCTGGATCTTGAGATTCAAAGAAGGATTCATTTTGTTGACCAGAAGTTAGATAAGAAATCGTAATACTGATATGTTTATTTTAGACGGAATACAATTGGGTTTTATTTGATTTGCGCAGTAAGAGGCTATATAATAGGATTGAATCACTGCGTCCCTCATTCTTTAGCAGTTCACCGAGAATCATAAGGTTATTGAGGGAGATTATTATTGCTTGTAAAATCAGCTGGTTGAAAATCTATGCATAAATATATTCCATAATGTCTACCACTGAATGTTAGATTTGTTAAGTTGGTTGATTTCTATTTTATATCATCTAAACACACACACACTAGTTTATACTAAACAAAGTATTAGTTTTATGGTTCACGCTAAGAAGTACTTCTAACCGTGTATCTAATGTAGCACTAGGATCCATTAGATTTACATTGTTCATTCCTAACAAGCTATTTTCTGTTGCAGTGTTTATTGTACAAAAGTGTTGGGAAGGTAGATAATTCCAATGAAATTAACACAGTTTTTATATTCTGTTTGAATCAAATCTACTGCAAACTTTGTCTTCTGGTAATTTGTAATACCATATATAATCATATTATGAGGTTCTTTTAGGTATATTTAGTTATTGCTAATCACGACTGCTTCGCTAGAACATAATATATTTTTAACTGGTTGTATTAGTCGCAACATCAATAATTCTCTCTCTTATGATATAATCGTAAAAGAAAGCAATTCTAATTACGTACCTTTCTTTTACATAATTAGCTGATATCTCAGAAGTAATCGTATGATACTCGAGACAAATATTCTCCCATTCAATATCTTTGTTTGCACCTTCTATTACTTCCGGTGAGTTTTCGAACGTCATCATAAATCTAAAATCACGAGGAAGAGCAAAGGGTTACCTTAGGCAATGATCTGTCAGTTGATGTAAATCTAGTGGGATTCTGAATTTCTTTGAGTATACAATAAACTGAATAGCTTTTGTACTATTATTTTGTGCATTAGCTGCTCCTGGTCTTAATTTTCTCCGTTTTTCGTTCGTTATACCTTGCTGTATTTTATTTGTCCTCACAGACGTTGATAACCACAATTCTTTAAACGGCATGAAAATGTTGTAATTATTCAATTTTAAAATAACATCACTACCATAAGAAAAAGTTATGTCCCTAGTCAGCATTCTTCCAGGATTGTTTACAACATAATTATTTGCATCTCCTTTAACCTTTACATCAAACGATAAGAGAAACTACCAGGTACAATAAAACATTTGACCCTAGCCTAGGTATTAGAACTTGCAAATGCTGTTCAGGTTTTATACTACTTGGAGTGTGTGTAATACAATGATGTGTTGGATTAAAATGCTTAACACCATGTAGCGTTTTTTCCTGTTTGTGAGGAGTTATATATTTTCCGTATGTTACAATCATATTTTATTAGTTAAATATAATTTTACGTTTTCTATGGAGTCTAAAAACTTTTAAGAACAAACTCACTTTTCTCAATGTGTGCTCACTTCTCAAAGAAATGTATATCTAATAAAAACACTAGCTCCCATTATAACTGCAATAAAGAACATACTCATAAGTTATTTCTTCATTTGAACTTTTGTAATAATGACTAAGTTTGGGTTTGATAGGTTTTTCTAAAGTGATATGATAATTGGGTTTGATACGTTTTTCTAAAGTGATATGATCTTTGGATTTGATACGTTTATCAAAAGTGATATGATCATTGAGTTTGATAGGTTTTTCTAAAGTGATATGATCATTGGGTTTGATACGTTTATCTAAAGTGATATGATCATTGGGTTTGATAAGTTTTTTTAAAGTGATATGATCATTGGGTTTGATAGGTTTTTCTAAAGTGATATGATCATTGGGTTTGATAGGTTTTTCTAAAGTGATATGATCATTGGGTTTGATAGGTTTTTCTAAAGTGATATGATCATTGGGTTTGATAGGTTTTTCTAAAGTGATGTGATCATTGCATTAGAAGCAGCATATACTGAGTACTGTATATACTCGCGTATAAGTCGAGCCCAAATGCAAAAAACATAGACCCTGATCTGTCGTCGCATAATGCGCCGTATGTTCTGCTTGTTCTATTGATTAGTCCTTTCAAACTCCATTGACCCAGATCTGCCGGTGCATTATGCTAAGGCAGATCGTGGTCTATGCAGTTGGCATTTATTATTGTCTTATACGCGAGTAAAGACGGTAATAAAACCTTGCTTTTTTTCTTCTTCATTTATCTGATCAAATGACAATGCTTTTTTTTGATTGAACTAATTATTTGCTTTCTGAATTTCCTCAAGTGCTTTATCGTGTATTTCTTTTTGATCATCAACTTTACTAGAAAATGAAATATTTAAGCATAATCTGAGTCTGTAAAAAAAAAACACGTTTAGCTAAATGTTTCAGACAGGTTTTGGTAGTTGTCAGTTTATAATTTAATGACATTCATGTATTTTCTTACTCCAAATATTAAAGCTAATTTAATGGTAAATCTCTACCGCTATTTCTGCTGTATTGCTCAATTCTAAAAATGAGAGAATCCACGGATACACCAAATGCTACTGACTGGTTATAGCATTTTTTTTTAAAAAAAAAAAGGCACATCTAATAAGCTAGTAAAGCCATAGACCCTGTCATTCCAATTGAACAAAGAATTCAAAGAAAAAATAGAAGAAATATAAGACCTAAGAAAATGTCGATTTTTTAAATTTCACATATTTTCATAGTAATTTAGTATTACTATTACTATTATTATTATTATTATTATTATTATTATTATTATTATTACTATTATTGAGAAGGTGTTTAAATTGTGCTTGTTACTAATTATGCATTAAATTTAATTTCAAAGCATTACTGATACATGGTTTTTTTTTCTAAGGAAAGAGGGGAAAAAAAATGAACACTGAGGAAGACTGTCAAGGTTTACAACTACAAATGTGTTGGGGGTGGGGGTGGACTACTTATAAAACATTGAACTTTTAGGAGTGTACTAGTCAACAACTCCACTTAGAGATTTTCTCATTTTACAGCAAAAACAACAAAATAATAATAATAATAATAATAATAATAATAATAATTATAATAACAACAACAATTCGCAATAAAAATAAGGTGCCCTTTTGATCACGAGATACGCGCTTAATCCCTTTTAGAGGATAATTGCTACGCCCTTTTTTTTGTTCCTGGGAGAAAGACTAATGTATGAATTTATGCAATTTTCTGTCTGTCAGTGATTATTACAAGGTGAATCGTTTATGGATCTGTATTAAAGTTATAATGTCAGACGTCAGTGTGTAATATATGCATTCTACCTGCTTTAGCTGAAAATCATTTTGTGCCTTACGTGATTTTTACTTCTCGTTTTCTTTATTGGTTTTTTTTTAAAGGTTTACTATGATGTTTTTTCTCCTGTCTAGCAACTTTTGATTTCCTGGGGATAAATATAGATGAATTGAGGGTCAGAGATCGGTATTTATCTTTGGTTACATTTCCCTGATTGGTCCAGACTATGATGTTTTCCTCCTAACTGGTCTAGACGTATCAACTGAAATTTTGTACATGCATTTTACAGACGATTTATGATTCATTGCTCACCTACTGCCACATTTGACGCAATTTCATAATGATCCAGCTTAACATACTTTATTGTTACTACGCATTTAATATATTGAAATAGACAAATAATTAGATTTGAAATCACACTGCACAAATACAGCTTCTTCATTTAAAGTGAGTAAACATGTATCAGTATATTTTCATATACTTTTTAATCAATCCATCAATATATCCCCCCCCCCATGCGTTCATCCATCCATTCACCCATCTATCTATCTATAGTTTATTCATCCATTCTTCCATCCATATATTTACCTACGTACCTACATATATATCAAACAGTCTATCTATCTATAAAACTATATATCTATCTATCTATCCATATAGACATCTCTCTATGTCAACCCTCCCCATTTCTTACTTTAATTAGTACGCTTCATCCCCGGTCCCCACCCCCACCCCTTGGATCATAAGGCTGAGATACATTTTCCCACTGCATTCTTGTTACGAAAGACCTTGTAGATAGTTTTTTTTTCACTTTTACTGTCTTTTTCAGGAAATAAATATATTTATGACTGATTTAATCAATTTTACTTTATTCCTTACAGTATTTTTCCATTGGTTTGGTATAGGGCTGATTAAAACATTTAACTGTACAATGTTAGGGTGAATATTCATTTTTCACACAAACTCATAATTTAAATTAGCGATGTCATTTACAAAAAAATATTCACTTTTACGCCAGTTTTGAAAGATTTTTTTTTTTTTTTTTTTTTAAATTATATTTTTTTTTTACCATTTATCGTAATTGAATTATTCAACCACAAGGGTTGTGAAAGGATGGATTCTGGGATTGATGTGAAGTCTTCTTGTAGTTGTGGGTAGGCTAAAAATACTCATTTTCTAAAGGAAATAAACTTTCCTGAAAGAAGGAAAACGCAATCCATACTTATCTAGAAACCAGGGCCGGTTTAACAACTCGGCAAACTAGGCGGTCGCCTAGGGCGGCAAATTATTATTATTATTATTTTTTTTTTATTTTTTTTTTTTTTTGGGTGGGGGGGCAGTAAAAAAACTGAATGAATAAAAAAAGAAAGAAAAACATTGTAAAATAGAAGATAATAAGCGTCTAAAAATAGAAAGAGAAAAACAGATGCAGAATTTTTATTCATACTAATGCACAATATTCAGGGGGGGGGGGGCGCAAGGCTGAAGGTTCGCCGTGGGCGCCAAATACCCTTGCATACCCTTGCGCCGGCCCTGCTAGGAACCAGGCCTTATCTCCACCGAATTTCTACAGACTTTATGAGAAAAGCAATTTCCATTTCTAATGATTAAGTGGGTCCAAAACTTCTTTAAATCTGAGACAATTGAAAAATGATACAAAAAACGATTGTTAGGCATATTTAGACCGCCACTATCTAACGTGTATTTCAAACTGCTTCTCTTAATGTTATCTCGTTTCCAATACCAATTCAAAGAAAATAGTATTAATTTTTTGAAAAAAATGTTCTGAGTATGTACTGAGTGTGTACTGAGTATGTTCTGAGTGTGTACTGAGTATGTTCTGTGTGTGTACTGAGTATGTACTGAGTATGTACTGAGTATGTATTGAGTAAGTCGGGTCCAAATGCAAACAACATAGACCCTGATCTGCCGTCACATAATGTGCTGGCAGATCAGGGTCTATGTTGTTTCTTCTACTGATTAGTCCTTACAAACTGCATAGACCCAGATATGCCGGCGCATTGTGCGACGGAAGATCTGGGTCTATGCAGTTTGAAGTTGGTAATAATTTATACGCGAGTATATACGGACGTTTTTAAATCGATTGTATTTTCTTTGGATAAATATCTATTGTGAAATCTTCTTGACTAAGTTTGTATTTTATGCCCAGTAATTTGAAAATACCATCATGATTCCATCTTATGGCCTTATCAGTCATCCGTTTTTCACCAGAGCCCCTTTTCACACCAATTCAAACAGCTTCAGTTTTTATTTTCTTCAAAATTGACCTTTAATTAGACCAAGAAGTCAACAAATCAATTAAATTCAAGGAATCATTCATCACTCAAAATTAGCGTTGAGCCACCTGCATATTTACTAATTAGGTATTCAAAATTATCAGTTTAAATTCCGTTGATGGATAGTTGATGGATGGTTGATATTTTAGTGCCACGCTTAACAAAAATTATATCAATGTACGGTGAGAAGGAGTCTCCTTGTCTTATATCTTGCTCAATAGGAAGAAAGATGAAAGATAACCATTATTTACAATACAAATGGGTATATTATTATAAAACAAAAAAAATAACAACAATTAAACCAACGTATAACAGATGGGTGAAATCCCAGAACGTTAAGAGTTTTCAAAATAAAATTCAATTCAATAGAGTCAAACGCTTTTTCAAAACCCAAAACTACCATCAATCCAGGTATCTTTTTTCTTCAGTGTTCTCAATAATATCAAAAAGAAATCAAGTACACTCTCCAAAAAAAATCGGACTTTCATAGAACCTACTTGGGTTTCGCTTATTAATTCTGTTTGCAATTCCACGTGATGCTATCTTTACATCCACGTCCAAAAGTGAAATCGGACGCCAATTTCTAAAGTACAACTTTGATTTGCCTTCTTTCGGTATAGATGTTATTATACCTTATCTCTGTAATATACAAAAGAACCATTTATGTGGGCATGATTTAGTGAGTTTAATAAGTAATGTCCAAGATAAGACAGAATAAACGTATTTAATTAGGTTGTGAAACTATCAATACAGGGTGACTTATTGTTATCCATTTTCATTTAATTAGGTTGTGAAACTATCAATACAGGGTGACTTATTGTTATCCATTTTCATTTAATTAGGTTGTGAAACTATTAATATAGGGTGACTTATTGTTATCCATTTTCATTTAATTAGGTTGTAAAACTATCAATACAAGGTGACTTATTGTTATCCATTTTCATTTAATTAGGTTGTAAAACTATCAATACAGGGTGACTTATTGTTATCCATTTTCATCTAATTAGATTGTAAAACTATCAATACAGGGTGACTTATTGTTATCCATTTTATTTTAATTAGGTTTTGAAACTATCAATACAGGGTGACTTATTGTTATCCATTTTCTTCAATGTTGAGACACATTCATGCATAATTAGTGGTCCTCCCATCTGTTCAGAATCTTCGAAAGGACGTTGTCGGGGAAACAAAATTGAATGCGTTTAATCAATTACAGTGTTTTCTGTAGAATATACTTTCTGATAGTAACCTTTTTGTTCCTGGAGGATTTAATTACCGGCCGTAATTTTATTTCCATCATCTGATTAAATGATGAGAACAAGTTGTTCAACCTAATTTCTTTTTCCCAGCTTCCAAAAATATTTAGTGTATTGTTTTCTCTCGACTTTCCATTTTTATTTTGATATTACGATAGTAACCTTTACGTTTTGTTCATGTAAATCTTTTAATTTGCCTTCATTTTCAGTAATTTTAATTACTATGTTATCGTCAATAAAATCTGAAAAGAACAATTCTTTAATTCTTTTTTTTTTCAAGACAGATTTTAACTTTGTCTCTTTTTGTACGAGGCATATGAAATAGTTTTCCCCTGCATTAACAATTTTAAGATCACCCCCAAAAAGCTGATCATTGCTAGAATAAAACATCTTGGGGTGTATTGCAGATTTCCGTTTGATCACTGCGATATTTGATTGACAGTATTATTAATACAGCTTTTAATGAGACTGACATATTCTGGATCACTTAATAAGCTGTGATTAAATCTTCAGTCCTCGTCCTACCTTCACATTATTTGATCAACAAATTGAAAGGATACCACAACAGTAGAATGATTTGATTTATAACTAAAACCATTTTCTGTAGGCTTTTTTTATTTTTCGTTTTTTCTTCTTCTCTCCAAGCATCAATCAGATCTAATTAATTCATCATATTGCGTATAAAATTTTGAGATTTACGATTATATTTCTTTAAATAATTCAAAGTATCCAGTGTGTAATTTTGGCGAGACATTTCAGTCTCCTCCTATATTGATTGAGGCGTTTACAAATGTTTAAATTTTGTCTTGAATATCTCGAAAGAAATTTAGTACATCTTAATTTGGAATATATAACGCTACTAAGGTACGGCACTGACTCTGAAATTTTGCATCTACAAATAATGTAATTACCATCGGATCAACAATTGCATTATTAATTTCGAACAAGAAAGATTTTTTTGAAAAAAAATAATATTGCAACACCTCCACTATTGCTGCTTTCAGAGCTAACCTTTGCAGTCAGATGCCATTCATTTTTCCAAAATGTTCTAATATTCTTGATAGAGTGAGTATCAACAAGAAATTATATATTATAACTTTGCTTAAATTTTAAAAATATGTATCGCGTCCTAATTGGATCAGAAGATAGACCCCGGTAATTAATACATTTAATTTTCAAAGTATCCATTATCAAATAGAGTAAAGGTGATTCGAGAAATATATACAAGAATGCAAAACCCATCTATAAATCACTGAAACCCATTCTTATGGTGCCAAACATGGAATATGAGAAAAGAGGTCCATTGTCTGAAATAAAGTAAGTTGATTTTTCCCCATCACCGTCTGTAAATAAATTCCCTGTCCATGGGCAACCCTTCTCTCACTCCCATATTTCTGTGCTAAAAATAATGGCATACTACATACTACTTAATAAAGAATTTTATCATAATCAAAAATTACCGGCATTAATAGCATATTTTATAGTATTAATATGGTGACTCGAAAACATTCAATTTAGGTGGTGGACAAAAATTGTAGAACTGCTATCAGTGGATCGCAACGCATCACCTTTCCGATATGACTATGTATCATTGCAAAGATAAGTTGATCAAATAATAATAATAATAATAATAATAATAATAATAATAATAATAATAATAATAATAATAATAATAATAATAATTATTATTATTATTATTATTATTATTATTATTATTATTATTATTATTATTATTATCACCGCAACCATTACTATTATTACTATCATCACCACTACTGCCACTACTATTATTATTATTATTATTATTATCGATGTGAAGTTTTAATTTTCTTTTGTAGGGAATGAAAGAGTGGACTAGAAGTTTTATAAGTATAAACACTACGAGTTTAAGTCTGAGAGATGCTTAAACGCATTCTGCAAGTATTAACGAGTATTTTATATTTAATTTTGAAAAATTCAGTCAACAATTATAGAAAGAAATCAATGCCAAAAATGCGAATCGCTACACCCTTTGGGACAATGCACTGTGTAACCGGTTATTCGAGCGTTAGAAATATTTTAATGATGTGGCGGTCTCAGAATAGAACCATCAAAATGTATTAACGTTACAAAAATATTTCACCCTCTGCAATGAAGGGGGTCAGATATTCCGTTGTTATGAGCATTTTGTGACCACCCACAAAGGATTTGTCCAGAATTTAATTGGGAAAACTTTGAGGCCGTGAACCTCCTCAGTGTAATTGCTACTATAGCTTGACAGTATCAAGACCGAAAATATTCAGTAAATTCCGAGTATATTCATCACAGTGTAGTAGCGACTGTGTTTTCCTGAAGTTGAAGTTTTTCCAAGTGTGAATTTGGCACTTATGATTATTTTTACATCGTAAAATATGTTATATATTATATTGGAAACCTACTGATATGTTTCAGAATCTAAATTTCTTCATGAGTTATTTATGTATAGCTTCGGTTTCCAAGGTGATTGTATGGTCATTTGATCGACACTGTATTGGATTTGCGATTCACTATGGATCCGTCATAGCATTAAGACAGCTTAGGTGAACAAATCACAGTTTGTAGAAACACAGTACAGTTACTGCAGTGTGTTCATAAATTGTACCAATGAATAAATCTGTGGGGTTTTTTTCTTTGACACAAAGAAACTTGACAAGATATGTAGAGATAGAGACTCGTGTTTATTGATTCCTTTATTTATTTTTTATTTTATTTTATTTTGGCTATTTATATCCTATTGTTTTCTATATTTATGGTAAACCATCGTGACCCATAACGTGGAAACGCTTCGAAATCTCGAGGCTCAATTACGCGAACTCGAGAGAGCCAATCAGAAGATACCTTTCAAGTACACTATCTCTGTAACTACGTAATTAAGCTCTCCGTTACGAGCAATCGAATTCTCCATTGCGCAAAATCGAGAAGTCCTCTTCGCGTAATCGAACTACTTGGCAGGCCAAAATCTCCATAACGAGAAACCATTTAGCGTTCTCGAAGCTCCCATGGGCGTGATCGAAGATAGAATACGCGATCTCAAGAGAGGCAATCCAAAAGTCGTTTAAATGGCATGATCCCATATTCAAGACAACAGGAATGAAAGAATGAACGTGCTCGAGGCTTAAATATGTGATCGTGACACAGCATGCTAGAAAATGGTTTTAATTGCATGATAGCGTATTTGAGACTCGAGCTCGGGTAACTGAGCCTCGAAAACGTGAATTGCTCTTCGAACACGCGATCAGGAAAAAAATCATCTGATAAAAGATATTTCTTTGAACGACTCTCTCTCCATATTGCTTATTCAAGCTTCGAATATGGCCATTCGAGTTTCGAGAACGCGAAATGCCAAGTTATCAGGCCATAACTTGAAAATACTTCGCGATATCGATTACGCGAACTTGAGAGAGCCAATCAGAAGAGACTTTTCAATCACATGCTCTGTGCGACACACGCAATCGAACTCTGAATTATGCGAAATTAAGTTCTCCACTTCGCGAACTCGAAACTCTCAGTTCGCGTAATCAAACTATCTGACAGGACAACAGGGTCATAACGTGAAAACATTTAGTGTTTTTGAAGTTCAAATACGCCATCTCGAGATAGCCCATCCGAAAAGTCGTTTGAATCACATGATTACATATTTGAGATGACATGAATGAGCGTTCTAGATGTTCGAATACGCGATCTCGAGACAGCAGATAGCAAAGTCAGTTTAAAGCACATGATCTCTCTCTCTAGATTTCGTATTCGATACTCGAGATCGCGTATTCGAACCTCAAAAACATAAATCGCTATTCGAGTACGCGATCAAGAGAGAAATCATGTCATAAAAATTATCTGATTGGCTCTCTTCAGACTGGGTATTCGAGCATGTGATTCAAACGACTTTTCCAATAGACGAGTTTCATAATCGCCGATAATCAAAGGTAACGCGAATTCAAATTAAAATGAAGAAAAAAGTGTCTGAGGATGAATAGATTATAATAAATATATTTGATGCTCTATATCCCATTCCCAAGGTCAACAACTCGAGCGAGTGTGCTATGCATCATCAAAACAGACACGCAAGCCAGTTGGATTTTACAAAAAGAATTTACCTGCAATGACCTTTCAATGTTGACAATTACATTAGATAACCACCGCAAATTATTTCCTCAATACAACTGTCATCTGCTGTTTGACTTATTAGTGGCGAGGACATGGAAATACACTTAAATACAAATATATGTTTTTTACTGTGAGAAAATGAGATTTTATAACAATTCTTTAAAAAAGAATACATCGATTTGTGGGGAATAAAGAATGCTGAAGGAAATAAAATTGTTTGAAAGGAAATGTGATTCCTTGAAGAAAACACGAGGAATACAGAGCGATCATTGTGTTTGTGACTGACAATATTTCGTACAGACCCAGGTGTGGATGCACCTTTCCAATTGATTAACTGTCGTACAATGTAATCTTACACATATTAATCAACGAAGTAAATATATTATGTATATCCTTAATTTAAATCAAATCTCACTCGGAAAAAAAAATCAAATAAATGCATATATATTCTATGCGATACAATGACTTGTCGGCGGTAGTGGGGTTGGGGAAATCACACACACACACACACACACACACACACACACACATATATATATATATATATATATATATATATATATATATATATATATATATATATATATACAAATCATATGGCGAATAACAGCCCTTTCAAGTGCACTGGATCCAGCAAACCAGCGCGTGCGTCACGGATTAGGGTAAATGTAACAAACTGACAACGAACCGAGAACTTCAAACCAATAAGACGCGATATTCTAAAATTTGCAAACAACACTTCCATATAAAATGATGTAAAGTCAATTAGACATACAATGATGTAAAGTCCATTAGACGTACAATGATGTAAAGTCCATTAGACACACAATGATGTAAAGTCCATTAGACATACAATGATGTAAAGTTATTTAGACATAAAATGATGTAAATTTTTGTAGTTTTGTAAATTCGGTACTTACTTTTGTGTTTATTATTTGTCTTGTTTTGTCCTTGTTTTGTAATTGCCCTTGACAATTATATATTGTGAAAAGGTATACTGTTGCCTTTGACAATTATATATTGTGAAAAGGGTCTATTGTTGCCTTTGACAATTACATATTGTGAAAAGGGTCTATTGTTGCCTTTGATTATATATTGTGAAAAGGGTATATTGTTTCTCCCGCGATAATGTATTCAAGCTTCGAATACGCGAATCCGAGAATGGTCATTATGATTTCTATGGTATTTCGATGAGGCGAATCCGAGAATAGTCATTATGATATTCATTGTTGTTCGTTGAGGCGAATCCGAGAAGGGTCATTATGATTTTTATGGTAGTTCGATGAGGCGAATCCGAGAATGGTCATTATGATTTTTATGGTAGTTCGATGAGGCGAATCCGAGAATGGTCATTATGATCTTCATGGTAGTTTAATTAATTTGATTCCGTTTGGTTTTGTGTTTACGGCACACTATGTTATTTAGTGCCGCGGCAATTGGAGTAAAGTGCCATGCCCAAGGATACACAGGGCTGATCCGATGATAAAATTCGAACCCGTGCCCTTTCGTTCGCGATTCCAGCATGTTAACCCATGAGCCATCGTGACTTTTGCCTCCATTAATCGTTTATTAAGACATATAAGAGAACTCATTGGGCCTATTGCAAACCACCGAACCCACAGTGGGTTACGCGAAGTGGAAGATTCAATTTCACGCAATGGAGAACACGATTGCACGTAATGGAGCGTTCGATTTCGCGCATTATAGAAATCGTGTGATTGAAAAGTATCATCTGATTGGCTCTCTTGTGTTCGCGAAGTCTTTCCTTGTCGTGGCTCCAGTGGCTTGCCATACACATTATGGTCCTTTTGGTTTCCCAGGCAGTTCGATTTCGCATAATGGAGAACTCGATTGCACATTACAGAAATTATATGATTGGAAAGGATCTTCTAAATGGCTCTCTCAAGTTCACGTAATCCAGCCTCGAGATCGCGAAACGTTTTCACCTTAAGGCCCTAATGATTGGCATAAAAATCGGACTTGCAGCTTACTTTATGAAAAAATGAAACTTCACCTGGTGTGTGTGGGTGTGGGTGCGTTGTGACCAGAAAATATGGTTTGATTTTAGTTTAGCTGTTGTAGTAGCTTTGGCGTAGCTGAATTCTAAACATAAATTAATTTGCCGTCATAAACAATTTCACCAACACACCCGTACAACAATTAAAGATGAAACAATTTTCTGGTCACAGTGATAAACACAACCATGTAATCCACACTTGCTACCATTCATCTGAAGAAATAAAGATCAAGCTAGGGAAAAAGAGCCAGTAGAATTTCAGGTGGATATCTCAGTAACAGAGCTTGATGGCCAAAATTTTGTTGGATTTTTTTTATTAGCAAATGTGCTCATTCGGAAGCAAAACTTGAAAACGTATTTAAAAGAACTAAAAAGGAGCTTAGAACAGTGCATATTCAAACAAAAGTATTTAAACGAATTAAAAAAAGAGCTTAGAACAGTGTTCATTCAAACAAAAGTATTTACAAGAACTAACAAAAAGAGCTTAGAACAGTGCTCATTCAAACAAAAGTATTTAAAAGAACTAGAAAAGGAGCTTAGAACAGTGTTCATTCAAACAAAAGTATTTAAAAGAACTAAAAAAGAGCTTAGAACAGTGTTCATTCAAACAAAAGTATTTAAAAGAACTAAAAAAAGAGCTTAGAACAGTGCTCATTCAAACAAAAGTATTTAAAAGAACTAAAAAAAGAGCTTAGAACAGTGCTCATTCAAACAAAAGTATTTAAAAGAACTAAAAAAGAGCTTAGAACAGTGCTCATTCAAACAAAAGTATTTAAAAGAACTAAAACATTAGCTAAGAACAGTGCTCATTCAAAGAAAAGTATTTAAAAGAACTAAAAAAATAGCTTAGAACAGTGCTCATTCAAACAAAAGTATTTAAAAGAACTAAACAAAGAGCTTAGAACAGTGCTCATTCAAACAAAAGTATTTAAAAGAACTAAAACATTAGCTTAGAACAGTGCTCATTCAAACAAAAGTATTTAAAAGAACTAAAAAAAGAGCTTAGAACAGTGTTCATTCAAGCAAAAGTATTTACAAGAACTAAAAAAGAGCTTAGAACAGTGCTCATTCAAACAAAAGTATTTAAAAGAACTAAAAAAAAGAGCTTAGAACAGTGCTCATTCAAACAAAAGTATTTACAAGAACTAAAAAAGAGCTTAGAACAGTGCTCATTCAAACAAAATTATTTAAAAGAACTAAAAAAAGAGCTTAGAACAGTGCTCATTCAAACAAAAATATTTAAAAGAACTAAAAAAGAGCTTAGAACAGTGCTCATTCAAACAAAAATATTTAAAAGAACTAAAAAAGAGCTTAGAACAGTGCTCATTCAAACAAAAGTATTTAAAAGAACTAAAAAAGAGCTTAGAACAGTGCTCATTCAAACAAAAGTAAATTGTTGCGAGAAACAGCATAACACTATGGACCAAATTTAAATATCCGTAGTAAGACTGGTACACAAGAAATTGTTCAAATTTAAATATCCGTAGTAAGACTGGTACACAAGAAATTGTTTACTTCGTTAACTGTTGAAAACAACAACCCAACCCCCCCCCCCGAACAATTACAACCCCCCTACCATCCTCCCCCACCCCCACCCCAAAAATTAAAAAAGAACGTAAGATAAGACAATTTTAAAGTTATCGGGTTTTAAAATATCCGTTGGAGGATTGGTTGAATACAGTAAAAATAAATAACTACTGCAATAATTATATTTTGTATATCTGTGAAAATAAGATGCTAGTATTCCAAACATATTTTCTTGTCATACAACATTTAAATTGTGATAAATAATTTTCTTGTTAGACAAAAATTTACGCGTATAAAAAAAACCAAGACCCCCCCCCCCTTCCAGTCCTCAATTTATATCTTCAAAATGCCTGATACACTTTGAAGACGACGGTATAAAATATAGCAGCGCACTTAAGTACATTATTTTTATATTTAAATCATTACGTGAGAAATCCGGGAACAAAAATGCCTCTCTGACGCGTATTTGTAAACTCAGCCAGGTGATTATATTTTGCGGATTCATCCGCATGTATCTTCATCCCAATTGGTGCAATTAAAACTAAAATGAAAATCATCAGTCATATGCTGGACGTCATATTTAGACATTGCTTGTAATTGCAACGGCATTATTTCCATGTAAGAACAAATGTGTTGAATGTGCCGGTAAAAGCCAACCATAAAAGAACGATCAAATGCAATGACATATTTTAATTCAAGCGTTAAAAGTAGCGGTGGCAATTTCTCTCATGTGGGTGTTTAGACTGATACTAACAGACCGAAGAACCTTAGCTATTGTTAAATACTTACCCAGTAAAACTATAAGTTATTAATGTGGATGCAACATGTAGTTTATGTAGCGTGTTTAGTGAATATTATATCACTAATTGAGCAAATATTCCCTTTTACATGAAAGTTAGATGGACATGCAACATAAGGGCCAAAACATGGCTTTAATTCTCCTTATTTTTCTGATCTAAAACTTTTGTAAAACTTATGGTATATGACCAAATGGTTATACGCTTTTCACACTTTTCCTATTGCCTACATTTTTGGTCTGAACTTCTTTCTTAACATTGTATTAATTTTGTTATGTGCATCTGCACATGATTTATTTATAGAAGATAAAAACGAAAGCAGGAAAACTGAGTGAGTCAAATATCACATTGCTAAGAGACTGATGATCATACAGGATCATACAGGAGTACGTGCAGTTAGTCAAGCGCTGCCAGAGACTAACTAATTAATATGCATTCCATGTAAATTGTGAAGTCATCAACATCACATATTTAACTGGCATATAACTTTAATTCTCAATTTTGATTTCTTACTTTTGACAATCGGCCACCTATGCATAACATGCTAATGAATTTCATTATGTCGGCTTGATTACTGTGTATATTTATATAGAACAAACGGCGAACCAGACATGTTGCTCTGGTCAGCGATTGGTGCTTATATTTGGTCATTCGCGGTTCATGAAGAGCAACATATTAAGATTTCTAACCGACATGCATATTGACATGACCTACTTAATATTAACTCGAATAAAACGAAATCTCGCTTAGAGTGAACTAAATAATTCTTACAGCATTAAAACAAATTCTAAAATTTTATTACCATTTTTTAAAATGTATACTCCTGTTATAGTGTAACCAATCATAATCTTTCATATATAACACGTGGCTGGCTATTATAATTACATGCTGTACTATTTCTGAATCTAACTCCTGTGCAAAGGCTATATGAGATACCAAAAATCTTACATTGGATGGTCATTCGGACCACCTATGCTATTTCTGCGAGAAAAAATATGCATTAGATGTATGTCGGCGCAGTACTTTGCAGAAGAAAAAAAACCTCTCATTCATATTGACTGTAGGATTGACCGAGAAGCTACGAATGCCAAAATAGTTCGATCCATTCGCAACTTCTCGGTCAATCCTTGTTTCGTAAAAAGCCGAAGTGGTCCGAATGGCAGCTATTGGTATACGTCCGAGGTATGATCCGTAGGATTGACCTCGAAGTTGCAAATGACTGGATGGTGAAGTAGTATACAAGGAAGGTAAATGTTGTCGCTTGATTCCTATTGTTATTTCCCTTGCTAAATATGCTGTTCTCACATTCATACATGGCAATGTTCTCGACATCTTTTTCACATTAATAATTCGATTTTCATATTTATATTACACATATTACCCAATCGTAACACAAAATTTATTTGTAGGCATTGTTACGACTCTATGGCTCGAACAAACGTAACAAAAAGAAAGTGAAACCAACAATGTTTGTAAAAATCAACAAACAATTTATTCGTAATAATTAATGTGAAAATCAAAATACACATACAGTATCGTGTATTATAATCCAAATAATCCAACAATTATTAGTGTCCTAATCACAAGTCCTGTATATATAGAAACTATAAAATGTTCCAAATGAATGAATGTTCCAAGTTAATGAATGTTCCAAATGAATCTTCGTAATGAACGAATATTCCGAAAGAATGAGTCTTCGTAATGAACGAATGTTCCAAAAGAATGATGGTTCCGAATGAAAGAGTCTGTAATGTTCCGATGTATCAACGATAATGTCAGATCATCTTTAAGTATTCAGAGGCATCCGAGAAAGTCCTAAATATAACTCCAGGTAGCTCTGATGAATGGTCCAATAAATAATTCCTTTCGAATTATCTATACAGCATGGCATTACAGCAGCACGGCTATTATTTCAAATGATCTGATGATTCCAAAAGCTGATCATAAAAAAACATTTCTTTTCAACTCAAGATTTAAAATGGAATGGAATTAATTCGTATTTCCAGGTCTTTTATACAACTTGCAAATGGCACATTTCACAACACCAAACGTGTCATATTGCGACCAAGAATGCAATATTAAATGCGTCTATTTCATGGAATTTTACTGAAGAATGATGAACAGCTCTGACCTTGAGGTCAGTAAACATGTTGTTATTTGATTAATAGTACAACTAAACCCAACTTAAATATGACTCACTATTTGACACAACTTTAAAGTAGAGTCATAGCTCAAAAGTTTAAGTACATTATAGATTCCATATACATAATTCCGTAACAGCATATATTTGTTAGGTTTGTCCTGTGGACAAATGGATTTTATATCCTGTAACCAACAACGTCTGTAAATGCAAAAATGCACATATAATAATATTTTTAAAAATTTACATATCATGTTTAGAAAATATGACAAATGCTTCCTTTAAATTTTTGTGGTAAACATAAATAAGGATAACTTATCTTATAATTTGAAATTTTATAGTAGAATATGGTATTTTATTTATTAAGTATCATGACACATCATTTGTTCATGGGATATGACAAAATTAAAGGGAAGAAATAAGAACCACGAGACTACCAGCTTGGCAACTAAAATAGCAACAGCAGCAACAACAACAACACTTTCTATTACCACACATCAGCTAAAAATAACAGCAAGAACATCAATAATTAATAATACTAAAATAATAATAATAACAACAAAATAATAATACGAATATCATCATCATCAGGTTAGAATTTATTTTATTATATTTGATTGTATCTTCATTGGTATGTGGTAATTTTGTATCTGCTTACATCTCATCTTAATTTTTTGCATAAATGTTAACAGAACGTATTGCTCTGAAACTATACTACTAGGGACTTATATATGCGTATGTACTGTTCCAGAATTATGTATCATTTCTTTTAAATAATGGTATAGTTTTATTAGTTTATGAATTCTGTATAATAGTCTAATAGGTGTCGTTTTGCAGAGTGCACATATACGGTAATTTAAATGTGACCCAATACATTGGTCATGGGAAAATCAATATTGTCAGTTGAAGCATTAGTCATGTCACGTGATTCAGCGCATGCAGTATGCACTTCTGACCTGACCTGAATTTCGCAATTCAGGAATGATTCATTTTGTTGACCAGAAGTTAGAATAAGATCGTAGTAACTAGATGCTGATTTGAGACGGAATAAGAAATGGGTTTTGTTTGTTTGTAAGACGCAGATTAAGAAAACTATATAATAAGATGTATCGCAGCGTTCGTCATTCTTCTATATAGTTCGTCAGCCTGAGAGGTCATAAACGAGATTGGTTCATTTTGTGTGTGATATTCCGCTTCAGAGATATTATTATTATACAGTGCATTTTGGATTTAGTACTGCTACTGAAACTTTAAGAATTATTCAGCTCCGTTGGAATTATCGGAAACATTTCTAGAACTTGTGTGATATTCCACATTCACAAGGATTACATGGAATTAATAATATTTGGATATAACTGATCCTTGTTAGTAAATCAACACAGTGGTGTCTTCATTCGGAATATTTTGGATTTACTTCCGGATCAGTGAACTTTAGAACAATTTAGGACTTTTATGGATATTCTATACTTTAAGTTATTTTTAATTCTTTCACTTTGATTGCTTGTTGAAATATTTTAATATTTTAGGAAATTAAATATTTGTGTTTTAAATCTTGAAAGCTTGTTTGAGTCTTTTCTTTTGTTACATTTACCCCTAGTTGTGACAGTACGATTCCCTGATTATACACAGCAATGATCCATTATTGTTCTGAAGCTATATTACTAGGGGACTTATATATGCTGATGTACAAGTCCCTGATTATACACAGCAATGATCCATTATTGTTCTGAAGCTATATAACTAGGGGACTTATATATGCGGATGTACAAGTCCCTGATTATACACAGCAATGATACATTATTGTTCTGAAGCTATATTACTAGGGGACTTATATATGCGGATGTACAAGTCCCTGATTATACACAGCAATGATACATTATTGTTCTGAAGCTATATTACTAGGGGACTTATATATGCGGATGTACAAGTCCCTGATTATACACAGCAATGATAAACTACATAAAACTCTACTTTGGCAGATTATGGAATCAATCAAACTGTATTTCCTCCATAAGGAGAGTTCGTTTACAAATATGGAGAATAAGACAAAATGAGATAAATTTAACAATTTACACTGATGACTTCGGAAAAAATTCCAGAAAGTCAGTGATACATATTAAACTAATACAGATGAGGAAGGAAAAAATGGAATATCAATAATTAAGAAATACGTGCATACATACAAATGGCACATAATCTCTGTACATAAATATAAATCTAAAAACAACAACAACAACAATACATAAACAGTTTATTATTTTACTATTACAGTATTGATACATTAATGATAATGACTTTGCTTTTTATTGAGAGGACTTATACTGTAAGTTGTTTTTTAGAAGCTGATTTGGGAAGTTTTGCTTTTGATAAATTGTTCGATCTTCAGGCTACAAACTACACTCGTGATACAAGGACGAGAAACTGGAAGGAACAGAACTGAAAATGGTGAAGTTGTGTTTTGTCTAGTCTACTTTCAAGGTAATTTCTTAAGAGTTTTAGTAACTGTGATTCGTCGTTACTTTGGTTAAGTTCTATGTGTAGTTCAAGTCCAAATTGTCAAGCACGTACCAGTGAAAGTCGTTGCAAATTTGTCTTCTTAATATACATGATCATGTGACCAAATGCTGAAGAGGTCGGTATACTGTTGACCAAATTTTTGACAGTGAGTAACACCATGGCCTGGCTTTAATACCCAAAAGGATGCTATAAACCTGGTTAATTTGCGTTCATAATTATTCTTCGAGATGCAATACAGAGTGGAAGGGAGAATTTGTGCTTGTAAGTGTCGAAATCTAGAAAAATTGTGATGTCTATTGAGTCTTTAGCGCCAAGCAATCTCTTCCTTTTCAAGTATAGTCATGTTGACCAATTGTTTAGACTGAGACTTGCTAGGGAAAATTTATTGATTAATGTAGTTCAGGAATAAATCTGTAAGCTCATAGTTCTGTAGTAAATTCCAAATATCTGGAATACAACCAGATTGTACAGATTGGGTGCTATTAAAATACATGTGAAGACGTATGAGGAATATTTGTTTGGAGATGATGTTATTGGACAGGATGCAGAGTTTACCTAGGTAGAGAAGTTTACGCCGATCGATTTCGGTTGTAATTCTTATCAGTCCCAGCATTGACTCACATATCTGACCGCGTTTTGTTCAGGGAATCCCTGAAATATTTTAGCTATAAAATGTTGCAACTTGCTGATCGCCTTTTTGAAGCTCATTGCAAGGTTTGCAGCCGTAGAGTATGGTTGGAATCACGATTTTCTTATATAAACTCGCGGATGTTTTGGTGTTTAGGTTTAGAGTACCCATCCCGACGTTTGCGAGATAAGAAAAAGGCTTGCTTTTCTGCAAGCATTGCGGGTGCGGTTGATAGAACGACGTGATCTATCCTGTAGTATTCTTAGGTGAGTAACGGGGTCAGTTTCTTGAATTATTTCTTCGCCAAGTGTTAGGGACAGCTTATAATTAGAATGTCTTCTCTTGCCAAAAATTATAATATATGACTTTGTATAATTTAGTTTGTAGTTCCATTTTTTTCGAATATTTGAGAATAGTCTCTAACATTTTAGCTAAGTTATCTGGAGAATTTTATAGGCATATGAGGTCATCTGCAAGCGAAGGGCAGCAGCACTCTAAACTTCCAATTTTTCACCCTAGTTTGCTTTTACAAAGTGCTGTAGCAACTCGTCTATAAATACCAGATACAAAAACGAGGACAGGACACCCCCCACCCCCGTCTAACGCCTTGCTTGATATCGAACTATATAGACTGGTATTTGCTAACCACGACTGCACTTTGTACATTTTGATATGTATTGCCTATTATTCTCCAGATTTTTCCCCGAATTCCCATATTATATAGCTTTAAGAGTAGAGCAGCGTGCCAAACGGTGTCAAAGGCCTTTTGAGTATCGAGAAAGGCAGCATGGTAGGACTACCACGGTCAGAGTTATAATTAATGACCTCTTATAGATTAAAAGAGGCCTTGAAGTTGTGGATTAGGAAATATGGTTTCTTTCGTCACCAAGAAGTTATTAATTTTTGCTTGCACAATTTTTTCAAGTAATTTGTACAGCACTGGCAACAAGGATATTGGCCGATAACTATCGGGATTAGCTCTGCTTTTCCCATTCTCTTTGTAGATGGAAACGGTAAGACCTCTTCTCCATGTACTTGGTATATATTCATGCTATAATATCGAGCTGAACAATTTTAAGATTGTTTTATTTAGCTGAGGACCACCATAGATAAGGTATTCATTTTGAAGGTGATTATGACTTGGAGCTTTCGACTTTTTTAACGTACGAAGTGCGCTGCATAGTTCTTGCTCAGCGATTTCATCATCTAAAATTTCTTGCCTACTTACGTGAATCTTAGAATAATGTTTGAGATCACGAATTGTTTTCTGTACTGAGTTATAAAAGTCGTTGTCATAAATATCAGAATATTTCTGTGTGTACAATTCAGCAAATAAATCGGCAAAAGCACCAGCTACCGAAGGTGGGTCAGAATAGGTTTTACCACCATAACAAATTTCAACACAAGATTTGTGTTTGTTTGGCTTACTCCTTTTAATTAGATGCCAGAAAAGGCGTAAGTCGCATTCAGCCGCTTCTTGAATTTCATTGAGGGAATTATTCAGAAAATATTCACTAGCTATTCGTTGAGCGTTCCTGAATTCACCGATTGCTCTTTTATTGTCATGCTGCAAACCTCTTGGACTGCCTTGTTTGACCCAGACTATGCGTACTTCACGTTCTTTTTTTATGACATCGCTTTAACGTTTCATTCCAGTATGGCATTGTGAGTTGGTTAAAACGCTTAATGGGCAGCGTCTCGTGCATCTTGTAGCATGCATTCTGTTATATCAATGCACAGTCGGTTTATTTCGTGCGGACCATTAATCTCTCCTGTTAGATTTTCGTGTAAGTTACGGGCTAGTGCGTTTTAATAGTGACATATCTCATTGTTGCTGACTTTCTGCCATGCCGTTAGGTTGTGCAGTTTCGGTGATTATATTGTTTTGGATCTGAACTGAACAATAGTACAGATAAGTGGTCTGATTGATTTTACGATTTTACCTAGATTTTACCTTCCTGGATTATTTCACAACGTTTGACACCCTATCTTGCATTACCTTTTCGTTTGACTCTGTGTGTGTATATATATATATATATATATATATATATATATATATATATATATATATATATATATATATATATAGAGAGAGAGAGAGAGAGAGAGAGAGAGAGAGAGAGAGAGAGATACACCAAGCAGAGAGAGAATCATATCAAACGCAACATTTCAAATCTACAATTGGAATGTTTCCCAAAATCTTGCTATAGTACGATAGTTGGTAATTGATTACAATTAGTTGATAAAATCAGTGTGTTACAGGCTTTCTAGAGAAATGAAGGAGTGAAATATGGTAATCGACCGTCATTTGTAATGTGAAGACTTATCTCACTTAAATACAGACTTCACGTCATTACTATTGTATGTTGTGAAGCAGGAAGGCGCCAAATGTAGATTGAGTTTCATTTCTTTATTTTGTATGAAATCTAAACTGTAAAGTTTATACTTGATTTTATGTCGAACATTCAGTCAAGACTATCCTTAGGGAAGGGATACGCACATTGTATCGAGTACGGAAAAAATCTCCGACTGCAAACGATGCGAGAGAGTAATACATTTCTTACTTAGAAACATTCAAATCATTCTTTTGTTGTTAATTCATATAATTCCTGACTAGATCATAATTAGGTAAGATTTCAAAATGGTGGTTATTTCCCATTGACTCGATACAGTACTCTCGATCGTGTTATTTTCATACTATAGTGTTCCTTCTTAACTACACAAATAGTCGACAAACAGGTTGAAGCATTACTATTACTATAAAACATTTAAATTCATAAGCAAAAGTTACAAGTTTTGTTTTGTTAATTTTGCTCTGTATCGCCTAGCTAATGTGAGAAATCTTTTTGCTAACGTGTTTTTTTAACAAACTGAAGCGCACAAACAAGGGGATAAGCGTCAATAAGTTTCTCTTCTATTCCACAGAGCGCGTGAATGCAATGACTTTTTTCTTTCTTTTTAAATTTATTTACACAGTAGCATGTCGTTTGAAAATGTATTTTAACCTGTAAACTAATTCATACATCCGATAGTTTTCAGGTTTAAAATATACATGTCTTTTATTGTACTACATTGCAAACAGGCTAAAATTCTACCGTATATACCTTTCTCACAAGCAGTGTATTAAAATTAAAGTTCTCAGTGATAAATATTTTAGTATTATATCCCCCATTTATGTATAAATTACGTTGATCATCTTCAAATCTCATATGTGTGTGTCTTTCTAGAGCGCTCTGTCCGCCCGTAACTATCTCCTCTCTCTCTATATGTCCTTGCATCATGTACTGTCTATCGTTAGGAAGACAGAACCTCATTTGACGTAGTTTAGATTACAAAAGATACCAGTGAGCAACTATAATAAGAGTATACAAAATCAGGATCATGACGACGATATGTTACCAGCTTCATTTCTGCAACTCAAATTCTAACACGGATTCATACACACTCAAGTTAGTGGAATAACTCGTCTAGCCATGACACAAAATGCCAAATAAATGGTAAGTCGCCTTTTTGTCTACTACGATCTTTATTTTTTGGTTTACGTTCATTATCCTTGTCTTTTTTGCTGTAAAAAATATGAAAACTTTGCACTTTGCTGGCCGTAATGGGGTGTCCTTCAACATATGCTCGAAAACAACTCTGCCAGGTATTTGACGTCATGACGTTAAACTATCACGTTATTTTATGCTGTGCATACAAATTGCGATTTGTCTATTGTTACGGAATTATGTATATGGAATATATCGTGTGCTTAAACTTTTCTCCTATGACTCTATTTTAAAGTTGTGTCAAATAGTGAGTCATATTTAAGTTGGGTTTAGTTGTACTATTAATCAAATAACAACATGTTTACTGACCTCAAGGTCAGAGCTGTTCATCATTCTTCAGTAAAATTCCATGAAATAGACGCATTTAGTGTTGCATTCTGGGTCGTAATATGACACGTTTCCTGTTGTGAAATGTGCCATTTGCAAGTTGTATAAAAGACCTGGAAATACGAATTAATTCCATTCCATTTTAGATCTTGAGTTGAAAAGAAATGTTTTTTTATGATCAGCTTTTGGAATCATCAGATCGTTTGAAATAATAGCCGTGCTGCTGTAATGTCATGCTGTATAGATAATTCGAAAGGAATTATTTATTGGACCATTCATCAGAGCTACCTGGAGTTATATTTAGGACTTTCTCGGATGCCTCTGAATACTTAAAGATGATCTGACATTATCGTTGATACATCAGAACATTACAGACTCTTTCATTCGGAACCATCATTCTTTCGGAACATTCGTTCATTACGAAGATTCATTTGGAATATTCATTAACTTGGAACATTCATTCATTTGGAACATTCTGTAGCTTCTATATATACAAGACTTGTGATTAGGACACTAATAATTGTTGGATTATTTGGATTATAATACACGAAACTGTAAGTGTATTTTGATTTTCACATTAATTATTACGAATAAATTGTTTGTTGATTTTTACAAACATTGTTGGTTTCACTTTCTTTTTGTTACGTTTGTTCTAGCAATAGGGTCGTAACACTATAAGCGGATGTTAGTACGAGATTGATATCGGTCTTTATCTATACTTGCAAGGTTATATGATCTTGTTCCAATAGTAAGGTCTTCCTGTACATATAGCAATTACTTTTTCTAAATTTTTCTATCATCCTTCTGATCTCGGGTTATGCAAGCTAGTTCTAAGAGTAATGATTTCCAGTACATTTTTTATTGTTCTCCTGTAAGTCACGTGGATGGAAACATACGAGAAATACACCGATTGATACACATATATTTTGACAGTGATATACATTTTCTCAAATTATACTTGGCCTAAAAAAGTGAAAATAAAAAAGGGAGATGATATACACAATGCATTTAGAGAAATCTCAAAGAGCGAAAACCTGAAATGGTACAGTTTAATGAGGGGAAATGAGTTGATCAGTTGTAATAATTCAGGATTTGCTGGAAAATCAAAGCATGGATTACTTTTCAACTTACTCAGACAAAACAGTATATGTAGTGGAGAGGCTTAACAGAATCTTAAAGACTTTACTGTGGAAGTATTTCACGCGAAACAAGAAAATGGGTTGATATTGTACCAAAGCTAATTGAGAGATGCAATAAAACTCCTCAAAGATCAAAATACATGATTTGTGTTGAAACAAGCAATAAAACTCCTCAAAGATCAATAGACATGATTTGTGTTGAAGCAAGCAAGGTAAAAGGCAGATCAAAAGTATGGATCAATCTGTTCCGTTACTTGACAACTAATACATTTGGAACACCTAAATTTAAAATAGACAACTAATACATTTGGAACACCTACATTTAAAATAGACAACTAATACATTTGGAACACCTACATTTAAAATAGACAACTAATACATTTGGAACACCTACATTTAAAATAGACAACTAATACATTTGGAACACCTACATTTAAAATAGACAACTAATACATTTGAAACATCTACATTTAAAATAGCCAAAAGAGTCAGAATTTCAAATACAAGGCAATGTTTGATTTATAAACAAAAGTTATCTCTATAAGACAAACAAGAGGACATATGCGAATTGGAAAACAATTTGAAGACCAACAACAAAAAACTATTAACAATATGCACTTGTGAAATAGAAAGTTATGATGAATCGCTTAACAGTTGGGAATCATCTGAAAGAATGGTGTCATTAAAACAAATATTGTCCAAATCGTGGAGCGAAGCGACTGGAGAAAATATACTACATATATAGACATATTAAGAAGCATGAGAACTTTTTTTTTTTTTAAAGATAATGAATTTTTAAAATCTTTAAGACAATAAAAAACAAAACACCCCCCCCCCCAAAAAAAAACCCCCACAAAAAACTGTGCATTAGAAAATGAAAGACTAAAAAGCATGCCTGATATGTGATTACAAAACAAAAGAGAAGAAAGAAAGTATATGCAAATACATCACTAGCAAATAGCAAAATTGTACACATTTCAATTATCAGTAGCAAATAGCAAAATGGTACACATTTGAATTATCACTAGTAAATAGCAAAATAGTACACATTTAAATTATCACTAGTAAACAGCAAAATAGTACACATTTCAATTATCACTATTAAATAGCAAAATGGTCCACATTTAAATTATCAGTAGTAAATAGAAAAATGGTACACATTTAAATTATCACTAGTAAACAGCAAAATGGTACACATTTAAATTATCACTAGTGAATAGTAAAATGGTACACATAACTAGTAAATAGCAAAATGGTACACATTTAAATTATCACTAGTAAATAGCAAAATGGTACACATCACTAGTAAATAGCAAAATGGTACAGATTTAAATTATCAGTAGTAAATAGCAAAATGGTACACATTTAAATTATCAGTAAGAAATAGCAAAATGGTACACATTGAAATTATCAGTAGTAAATATCAAAATGATACACATCACAAGTAAATAGCAAAATGGTACACATTTAAATTACATGACAAGGCGACAACAATATATAGAATGTCCTAGCAGGATACTAAATGACATCACAGCATAAATGAAAAGATATAACATTCAAAAATATGATGTTGATTCTAACTAAAGCTCCAAAAAGCTTTTAAAACAGATACAGTATAAATGACAGCCTAAAAACAGATCAAGTGTAAGAGACAGCCTAGAACAGATACAGCGTAAAAGACAACCTAAAAAGAGATACAGTGTAAGAGACAGCCTAAAAACAGATACAGTATAAAAGACTGTAAGCCAGCCTATGAGATTTCGAATACACGAAAAGGGTATAAAAAATCAAATAAATTGTGATATTATCATAGAGATATTTAAACTTCTTTAACATTTCATTCAAAGAAGGTATAGATATTACACAATCAAGTATGGATTTTTCTTGCATAACATTTTACCATGTACAATATTTACATATCTGTCAAACCTTCTGTTACAACGAATTGCCAAAACAATAATCAAAATCAGTTGGCTTAAAATTAGATTTTGCACAATATGGATGAAGTAAAATCAAGTAGACCTTCCATAGTCTGTAGATATACAGATTTTGAAGATACAATTTTCTCAGAACTTTCATTTGCATTTAGTAGGAACATTGAAATCACACCACACAAGTAAATGGTACAATCAATGGTGTCAGAGATACAGTTAATTGTACAATGTTATAAAAGCAAGATAGAAAAACTGATGGAGGAAATAAAAAAATAAAGAAATGCTAAGTTCCAGAAACTTAAAGAATGTGCACAATAACCGAAATAAAAATGGTATTACAAAAATGGAGGAAATTATTACACGTAAATGTGGAAAATACATTAACTAGATGCTATGTTATTGGCTCAGGTAAACAGCATTTCATACATCATTGAGAATAACAATATTATATTTACGAACTGTAGGTTTAGATATTCACACAAATACATATATACACTGTAATACACAATTCAGCGTGTATTCTAAAACATTCCTTTTTCATTAATGGTTCAAATTTAGAAGGGGTCAGGTAGTGATGTGAACTGCATTCAATACCACATACTTTTTAAGGGCTAATTTGGCACCAGCTAATAAAGGAATACAATTTTTGAATTTAGAAACACACACACACTGTTCAATTCAATTGCACTCTTTGAATCAACAAGACCGAGTATGACTTCCTCATCTTTAATTTGGATATTCTATTTTCTTTATGTAATATTTTTTACTCCTCTACAAATTATCTATACATATTGACATTGCCATACAAGATGTATAATTGACTCTGAATTTGCTTTACAAAAAATGCAGGAATCTGATGAAGACCTACTAAACGTCACAGGGAATTGTTTGGTTGTAAATATATAATAGACACTTTTGTATTGAAAGTCTTAAATTAGGTATAATATGTAACAGATTTTGGCAAAATTTATATTTCTCCCCAATTAAAAAAAAAAAAAAAAAAAAACCAACAACAATTTAGGACAGATTGCCATTTATGTTGTCATTTAGTAGGTATAGTTGTGGTCTGTTTAAAATACTTCTTATAAAATGGTTTACATGATTTCTTTTACACTGTGTCAATAGAGATAATACTTTATTTTCAAGTAATGTGGGTTTTCCATATTCTTAAAAGACAGGCTTCCATCTCTGGGGACATAGCATATAAAATTCCATAATAGCGAACAAACTTTATATAAAATTATTTTTATTTATTCATAAAAATTCTGGAAATTGAAAAAATCACAATTTTACTACATGATTTTATGTAGAAATTGATTCCATATTCATGCCATTTTGTCTAGTAGATCATTTTATTATCTGTCTAATTTTTTTTCATTGAACCACCGGGTTTGAACAGACATTATTATTATAAATTGTGGGGTGATTTGCCACCAGAGCCAAAAGGCATCTTTCCATAAAGGACTAAATTTATTTGCTATGTGACGAAATCCATACCGAGATAAGTTTAGTATATCTATTTGACCTATCTCATATCACTTATCGAAAAGAATCGTTTTCCATGGAGCGAATTTAAATAGGTCGTTTCTTTAATCAAAATATTTTTGACTTTCTCAAAGGATATTAAATGTGTCATACCGATGCCTCCTTCATGGAAAGGATTTATAATTATGGATCTTTTAAAATAATCTGCTGCCACTACAGCAAAACTAAAAACTAAAAACTATTCTTTCAATTTCTTGAATAATATATTTGGTGGGCTAGGTCAAACAATAAAGAGATGTATACGAATTGAAAGTGCCAGTGTTTGAATAACGGTAATTTGAACTATATATTAAAGATGGCGCAAAGACCAATCATTCAGTAGTTTCCGTATGATATTAATTTTCATTTCAAAACTTAAAAGAGTTTTATCCCCCACTCTCAGATCAAAGATAATTTAAAGTAATTTGCCCTTATGATTCCAATATAAATTTCTTTCCGGTATCAATTCTCTACAACATTCATACTGACTTCCAAACCATATTGCTTGTGTTTTTTTTAAAATTTACGTTTAGACCAGAACAATTACTAAACTTGTCAAGGAGATCAAGAACATTTTCCAGTGAAGTTTGGTCATCGTCTAGAAAATGATATGAATCATTAGCGTATTGACTTATTAAAAACTCTGAGCTATTGACCTTTATTCCAGGTATGTAGCTTGGTGATATTTAATAGCAGAGCTATTGACCTTTATTCCATGTATATTTGGGTAATATTTAATAGCAGAGCTAAACAATTCAACACAAATTACAAACAAGTATGGAGAAAGACGGTCCCCATGTTGGACTCCCCTTTGAAGTGCGAAAAAGGCGATATATAGCCATTATTGGTTCCATAGCTTAGTAAATGTGTATAAAAGATTTTAACCTAATATATAAAGGAGTCAACGAAGTCGCAGAATTTCAAAGCTTTATACATGAATGCCCATTCTAAAGAATCAGTATCATCCTCTTCTGCTTTGTGTAATATGTTGTATACACGTCTTGTATAATGGCCAATATGCCCGATTTTTCGTTTGTTTTAATGCTCTCAAACATTCGTTGCATCTAAGTTCGCCCTCGCAGGATTCCTTATCAGAGTTTTGTAACTTAGTTGCAAAAGTATTTATCATCATCCACAAAAATATAATTCGGTACATTTGGGTCACTGTTAACACTATTATACAGATATTCATAATAATTCTTGTGTGTTAACAATATTTCATTATGATTTGTTATAATAAATCAATTGTCCAAATCTAATTTGGAAATAAGTTTTTCGGAGTAATTTTTTTGTTTTAGTTACAGAAATAGCTGCTGTTTTTCTCACCTTCTAAATGTCACCTAACTTTTGATCTTATTATAATTTCCTGGATCTTTTTATTTTGAATACTTTTCAAGTTGTCAATTTAAAGAATTAGATTCTAACTGGATAGTTTCGCAAGGTTACTGATTGAAAAGATTCTCTAATTTGGTTTAGATTTTTTTCTTCTTCCAAAACTTGATGATTTTTCTTTTTCGAGGAAGATTCAATTATTTTACCTCTAAACATAGCTTTCATGGTTTCCCCGAAGAGTTGATAGTCAATTGATAAATTATCTTCAATTGTTGTGTATATTTTCTTTATAACTATATCGCGGATTTAGCTAATGTCAGCAAAAAATTAATAAATTTCCAACTGCCACATTCCTGATTTGACAAAGATAATCCTACCGAAATAAGTGAATGGTCCAATTTTTAACTAACACTTATATTCAAAGAATTAATAAAAGGATTAATATATGTCAAATTTAAGAACTAATCCAATCAACTCATTTTTGTCTGACTTTCCGTCATCGGGTGAACTTTTTACAGTAAGTTTTTGTTATTATGATGAAGGTAATAAACGGTATCTAGTTCAAAACTTTGGAGATCATTCCAGTCTCCTACCAAAATAATGAATGATTACCTATGTCTTCGAAAGATTTTGGATGTTAACAATTTTTAATGATTTAAAACAAAAGTTTCTAACAGGGATCGGTGTATTCAAAACAGATATAGATTAAAAGAAAAGGTTTCTTGCATTAAGTGATAGCATTGATACAGTTAATAATGAAATAAACAAAAGCATTGATACATTCAAACTGAATTGAATACTGAATTGGACGTCAAGAGTCTTGCATTGGGTGTTGAAAAGGATGAACTAAAAGAAGAAATCAATACAAACAAAAAGGAGTTTGAAGAGAAAACTAAACTAATGCCTGGATATGTTTTGCAATACGATTTTTGCATTGTACCAAGTCAAGATTATCCAGATGGAGTCAAATTACGAATGGACTAAAAAAGATGAAATTTTAATTGTTAAAGACAAACCAACATGCGAATTAGGAGCCCAAAGAATAAAAGGGCTGTTGGAAATTTGTCAGTCTGAAGCAATACCCCAGGGTTTAATAGTGCTCCATCACGTTTTGCTGAATAAAAGTTACAAGAAATATATGCTTCAAAGACATATGCCATATTACAAATCAGGCTTATAAAGAAAATATTTTAAATTATTTTATTGCAGGTGCGATCAGTTTATCTAGCATTTACGTTGAATTTTACATTGCATTAAAGGTAAACTTCCAACGTGCTGCTTACACAATAGGCTTTGGAAAGAATCTGATACTTTTCTTTGAAGCCTAAAAGAAAGAATCACGTACACAATATCCATAAGAAAATAATGTTTAACATTTGGATCGAAACCTGACGTAGAATACGCCCTGACAGGATTTGTAAAATAAACACTGGTAACATTATCAACATTTGTTATTCTTAGATACAGAAAAACAGTATAGCTATGGCATCAGCAGGAGTAATTATTGGAGTTATTTGATCCTGATGAAGGTGAGGAGGATTGTAATAAGAAATAATAATACCATTGAAGAATATCAGAGAAAACCTGCAGAGTTCAATGAAAACAGGGCAAAGACACCGGATTCCCTGAATCAAATATTTAGGGAACACGGTTTGGTGGCTCAGACTTTAAACAACCTGGATGATGCTTTTGAATTACATGCATCTGCTCACCCTGATGCAGCTAATTATGCCAATGCATCTACGAACCAAGAATATAAGGCGAAACTTGAATAGCTTAGATAACCTAAGCTCAATGACTTTTACCAGCCTTCTAATGATCAAAAACAATACGAGTACATATTCATTGCATTAGTAATGTGTATTAGTGTGAATGTTGCTTACAAGTTTTATAGCATATAAATACCATAACTATAGCAATGTAGGTAAATGCATAACCCATCAGAAGCTGGAATAAAACACACCACAAGGAGTTAAACACCTCATTCAACATATCGTTATATCGCATACAGAGCGAGCAACATTAAACCTTGGCAAACTTTACAGATGTCAATTCCAAAGTTAAATTCAAATATATTAATTGTACCAGGTAGTTTCCTTCGTCTTCTGTGATATAAAAGAAAAGGGATATGCTAACAATAGAGTGGTAATCAATTTGGGTGAAAATATAATGAAAGACATCACCATATTCTATCGAAGTGATGATCTTTTCAAGTTGAATGACTACAACATTTTTATGTCTTACTAAAATTTGTGGTTCCCTGGTTCGATTAGGATAAAAAGGACTGATCAAGGTATCATAAATAATAAATTTAAAAAGTTACGATCAGGGGCAGGTAATGCATAAAAAAACTGGTACTGAAACTATACAGTTTGATGTACGTATACTGAAAATAAATGTAGAATACTATGAGACTTTAAGATTTTAACAGATCATTATCCACTGTATCTGAGTGCTCTTCCACGGGATTTCAGATTTAATATTGCACTCGCAAAAGCCTCAGAAGTTATAAAGGTGGTAACCTAGTCCACGAAATACAAAACATTTGTTTTCTGTACGATATGATTAGTTCAGAATCAAATGCGCAATCAGATAATGACAATTAGAGAATGTAATTGTTTTATAACTATATTATGAGAGAAGGAATTATCGACAGCGCATGATAATACAACTTGAACGAACCTCACACTTGATTCTCCTAGAATAAGCTTAAAGGGTGTTTTGATACTGTGCAAAAAAAGTGAATAAAGTGATCCAGAAATTGTGTAACTGAGCAATAGAAAAAACATTATCAGTTATTAAAGAAGGTTTGACAAATATGGTTTATTCTCATGGTTGCCAGTTTACGGAAGCCAAACTGTATTTCTTTGATGAGCAGCGATAGTACACGGAGTAGCAACGTATGTGTCAACACATTTTACACTGACAATCATTTCATCTTGTTTCAATGAAGGGGTACACAAGAGACTGCATGGTACTGGTCATAAATTAATTAATGTGCAACAAGGTATTCACCTAAAGATAACGGAAAAAAAAATGTAGATGCTGACAAATGTTTTTTTTTTTTTAAGATGCTCAGGTAAGCATTCAAAGCAATCAATTTTTTATTTTTGTTTTAGGCATGTTGCTTTGCAGTTATGTTTCACAATGAATAAATATTTTTAGCACAATGCATTTGAAAGAGCTTCATAACATGGTAATTTGCATGTTCCAATTCTAGAACTGATATTATTAAACGTGCATCACGTGCTAATCAAGGAGCAGTGTAATAATGAGCAGGGTCTAGTTTTTAACATTTTCTGATATTTTCAAAAATTTATATTTCTTTGCGTAATAGTCATGTAGATATCTCAATACTTTCAGATTGGAATTTACACAAATAAAAATCTTTAATAATATATTTGAATTGTGTACATTGGAATAAAACGTTTCTTAGGGTGGTGTGTCAGTTTTATCAAACCTTTCAAACTTGTCTTCCTAAAATGTTTAGACTGCATATTTGTTAACTGTCTCAGTGTTTCTGTGAACTTTTCATCACTCCAATATTTACACATCTGTTTTAATGACTTTCCTATGATACAAATGCTGTGTAAAGTGTGATTGTTTTTTAACTGTTATTTCTTTTTCTTGCTTCGTAAACATATTAGCTATCAAATCCATACTGTATGAAATATAATTTTTGTTGCTTATTGTTTTATCGTTGTTCGGTATGATTTGTACCTCTTCATCTGGATATTTTTAACCAGTATTTTTTAATGAATATATGAATATCATAACCAGATAAGTTATGAATGAATATCATAGCCACATATGTTATGAATGAATATATGAATAGCATAACCAGATAAGTTATGAATAAATATTGGTATTTATTTTAGATATTTACGGCTCAATTTCATTTATTATGTAATTTACATTTATACTTGACTGCTAAGTGATCGTGGTCTCCAAGTTTGTTTTCAATAATTTCTCCCTCACAGATGTAACATATGTTTGGGAAATTAAAATGTTGTACATCTTCCTCTATCAACACAATATTTTTGTCCATGTTTCTGTCTTAATTCTCCATACACTAATGTTGCAATTTTACCTAAAGCATCGTAATGCACTTGAATACAATCCGTTCCTCTGTAAACAATCGTTTTGCATCGTTTGTGGGTTAATTTGTGGTAAATATAAGACTCTAATGATATGTGGTTGCCGGTTACAATTGTCCAGGATAATATACTGAGCTTTGCTTCGCAAAGGCCGTACTGGAGCCGTCAATGTACACATACGCTCAACACATGTTCCTTCCGCACAGCTCTGCCATTGTGTGTTAATTTCGCTTTTCACAGGTACAATGATACTTTCAGAATCTCAATAAATATCATTTAATTGGTCCTGATAGTTTTTAAATTACAAGTCTTCTTCAAGCATTATGTCAATCGAGATATCTACAATGTAAATTGTCTTCTCTTTCAGATAATTTTTCTGGTGTATTAAAAAAATTAAAGCGTTCCATCTTTACATTCATTAGGACCACCATATTGAACTATTATTAACATATCAACATGTCTTTATTTCTCTATTTGAGTTTCTCCAACAGGTTTGATATAGCATGGTTTAACTATTTCATTAAACATTTACAGATGTTCCAATATCATATTCAAATTACTTTTTCATGTCCTCTGTTTCTACCAAACCAATAACTATATCTATCGAAATTGTAGTTTTATGGTCTATCTGTTTGATCGCTTCGAGTGTTTAACACAGATTCTGCAAACGTCTCTATTTTTCACATTATTACAAGCTTTTTTATTCTTGACTCACTCGGGCAAATCTACGTATGAGCTTCCTCTGAGCGGTTGATACCTATCTATGGGCAACGTTAAATATCCCATCCTGTCAAATCTTGTACTTTAACTTATATCCTGTATAAATTTGGTGTGTAAAATGTAGAATAAATATTTAATGACATTATTTATTTCACTTCTGTTCAATATATTTTAAAACCTTTTATACTCAACTTTTTCACCTTCTATAGTGAATATCTTCATAAGTCAGATCGTAAAATCTAAGTGAGTTTTCACAGAATCAAATTGCCGAACTGTTCTACTAATGATCTTCCAATATGGCTCAATATCAAACAAAAAAATTCATACAAACGTTGCCACCATAAATTCTCTACTCATTTACATTTCTTTTAAATACATATATAATCTCTTCCTTATGATTTTGCTTAATTATGTCTATTCATCTTCTTTAATTCTTTTCTTGTTTGAAGGAATATTTTTCTAGCTTGTTTTGGTATTGATGCATCAAGCATCCAATCCTTTATATTGATTTATTTAACTAGAAATGATTCAATATATAGGCAATATTTCCCATGTCTATGTGTCTTTAACATTTAAGCTTTGACATTTCTTATAATATTCAGCAAAATACCCACCTCGTTATATTTAGATTCTTAGATTCTGACCGTAAAGGAAGTTTTATCTGAACTGCACTACCTATTATCCACAGAGGGATGCCACTTTTATTTTACAGCAGATCTGTATCTACACACAGTGCGATCACAATTTGTGCTCCGCAAATAATGAAGTCGCTTTACATCATGTGATGGCTTATATATATATTGAGGGGGTTCTCACTTTATATATATAACAACATTTCACCACTGGTAAGAACCGAACCGCAGGCTTTTCGATCTGTTATTCCGCGCGATATGCCGCAACCAAGTGATCTCAGTTACTAACACATTGTAAAAATAAATGATAAAATATTTACCTGTACACAGACATTGGGTGTTTTCTGAACTCCACTGCAGATAAAGCAACTGTGCAAGTGATGGTACCTTTGGTAAGCATGCTCTACATGATTATTTGCTTAAATCAACCAGGCTTTGTGATCTTTTAGTTTCATAATTTTAACATTTTGTGACCTCAATATACTTTATTAAGATTTCAGACAACACAATAGAAGGTCTGCGTCAGTAAATATGGATTTTTGTAAAATAATGTCCCCTTTCCTTACTGTGCAACTTAATATCGATTTTTGTACAAGAATATTCCGTAATCTTCAGCGCTGGTGAATATCGATTTTTCTAACTAATACCCTAGTCTTACTGCTCCAGTGAATATAGATTTTTTTATTTTACTATTGTTAAACACCTATACGGGTGGGTTGGCGTGTTGCACTAGTGACATAGAGTACTAGGTAAGGTAAATTAAGAGTACTGGCATCTGAATGTCTGGAAATTTCTCAATGTATTTATTTAAAAACACGCAAATATAGATCCTACTATTTATCTTCAGTATGGTCCAGAGCTTCCAATTTGCCTACTACTAACAGATTGAAAAGAGACTTAATTTCATTTCAGAGAATATTGAATAAGAGCTGTATAAACAATAACCACCATGTACATCCCTCTACCAGCCAAGTAATGAAGATAAGTAAAATTGTTACCTGTCTAGGACGAGGTCTATTGTTCTCTGTTTCTTCACTGCACAAAAATTGATGCTCCACACCTGTCATATCCGACAGATCGATGGCATTTACCAAACTTTTAATGATACACTGCATCTTCTTTTCTTCCTATTGTACATTAGAAAATGTTGTTTCCATCAAAACAACTGACGCTTCTTGAATCAGGAACTGATCTTTGCGCGAAATACTATCGTATAAATCTAGAACTTGACCCAAAGTTTTTTGGAGCCGAATGGTGACTCTTCTTCCATCACACACACACACACACACACACACACACACACACCGCCTGCTTTTCATGCAAATGATAAGATACGTGTGGTCATTAATAACACAGTATCAACAGATGAAAATATAATGCTTTAATATAATAAACGACATCGTCACTTAGTGTAATCATAGCTTGCTTTTCAAATCAAACATCTATGTTTTGATTCCATGCATTGTCAACCATAAATACTTGTAGCCCTTTGTTTATCTCTGAAAGAGTCAGAAAGGAAGGTGTTTCTTTGGTATTAAAATTCTAGATGTGACTTTTAGTTTAATATGTTTTTAATTATCCGACTTTTGAAACAGCAAAAGATTCGGTAATGAAAGAACTTTTGTTGCTTTTACCGAAAGTAATTTTTATTTCAGGCTTAAATATTAATCTTAATATTAATTTGACGGACTTTAAGCAGAATTTCAAACACAGTGCTTTCAGAATAATTTCTTCGAATACTGCCTTTATATATATATATATATATATATATATATATATATATATATATATATATATATATATATATATATAGTTTCGTTTGTACGGTTAGTTAGTTACTTATCTCTGAAGAAGAGTACATTTTACTTGCAGGACCTGTCCACGTGCTCTTGGTTTCACATTCTTACTTTGAAAAGTTGTTTAAGTAGCATTCAATGTTGTTTCGTTTTAGTAGCCCTTGTTTAAAGCGACTATTCCATGCCGCTACCGCGTGGTTTCGCCGATGTCCATGTTTTCATTAAGGAATAATCTGATCTCATACTCTAATATAACTGTCCAAATATCTGAAATGGGGTAGGAAAGGTCGGAGGAAACCATGACTAGTCACTCAGTTGACTGGAATTATGTAACATATACAAAACTTAAGTAGGCATAACTTTATCATTTTTCAGATAATTTTTATGACATTGTAAGTATTATACTTAGCATTCATATCAATTTATATTAGTTTAATAATTGTCAAATGAAACAGTGTGAGTTTGTATGATGTAATATGTTAATGAGTAGGCGTGGTTATCTCCGCTCAGGATGAAGAAGTGATTGATGAACGACATTTTGCTACTCTGCAAAATAAGTTATCTTGAGTATTTTTTTATATTTATTTATCCATTGCCTCTGTCACTGATATATTTTCGTACATTTTTTGTTTGTAAATTCACAAACATCATACATTATATGCCACTGTCATATGAAATCTATGTTCCTCCATTCTTAGACAGGGCTATGTTGTTTCATGGCATTTTCTAAATAGTCTATGACCTTGATGTCATAAGATCTTCTCTGAGGAAAACAATCATTTGCATCAATAAGAAATTTAAATCTGCCGAATCCTAGGATTGTATACAGAAGTTTTGAAATACCTATAATGAAGACCTAAAACGAAAACTCGCTTTTGTGGCTTTTTAGTCTTGAAGATCTTAACCAAGCTGTAATTCTAGGCACATCTTCTGACAGTAGTCATGACAATACATTCAAATTTTTTACTTGCCGTCCTTTGATGAAAATATCTATATTTGTACCGGAATATACGTGTATCTACATTTACTTACCAAAGCTGTCTGTCTGATTAGCTTGAAAAAGAAATTGCTCACTCTTCAAACTTTGAAAACAACAAGGACGAGTGAAACGAAGAAATTTAAAGATGGATGAATTTTTAAAAAAAAATAATCACAGAGAATAATTACCCTAAAACATCTTTACTTAAATGAAATGCCGTACCTGTTACCAAAGTATGTACCTATATGGGCGAACATAGTGTTTTGTAATTGATCGTTACTATTCGTCTTCTTATGACTATGTTTGTCGATACCAATGGCGCACCGGATTAAAAACTTATAAGTTCCGTTAACGGTTGATCAGAACCGGTTCAGAATATAACAACGCAAGTTGCCTGATGACTTTTGAATTCGATTACACTATTGAGAAGTGTTTGAGTCACTACTTCTATAACAAAATACAACCACTGTTTGTTAGTAATGAATAATAGGATTATGAATTCAGAACTTTCCATTAGTCGCTATAACCATAGCAAAATACAACCACTGCTTGATTGTAATGAATAATGGGATTATGAATTCAAAACTTTTCATTACTCACTACTACCATAACAAAATACAATTGTTGTTTGCTGGTAACGAATAATGGGATTATAAATTCAGAACTCTCCATTAGTCACTATTACCATAGCAAAATACAACCACTGCTTGATTGTAATGAAAAATGGATTTATGAATTCAGAGCTTTCCATTAGTCGTTATTACCATAGCAAAATACAACCACTGGTTGCTAGTAATGAATAGTGGGTTTATTCAGAGCTTTCCATTAATCACTATTACCAAAGCAAAATACAACCGCTGCTTGCTAGAAATGAATAATGGAATTATAAATTCAGATCTTTCCTTTAGTCACTATTACCATTACAAAATACAACCGATGTTTGCTAGTAATCAAATAATTGAATTATATTTTCCGAGCTGTCCATTAGTCACTATTACCATAGCAAAATTGAACCGCTGCTTGCTGGAAATGAATAATAGATTTATGAATTCAGAGCTTGACCTGTCTTTGAAATTCACTTCACTCAATTAAGGTGTGACTTTTGTGTAATCTGATAAGAATTTGAAGTTGATTGATGAAATAACATTTGATCCACACGTTTTATAATTATTGAATCATTGTGACTGACAGTTTTATATTATTGTGTATTGTTACGGTTATAATCCTTCTTATTTCAAACGTACAATGCAATATATGTTAATTTTGTGGCATTTCATATTTGCCATTTGCATGTCGTTACATGACAAATTCCCATTTGCATGTCGTTACATCACAAATGCTGTATAGTTCATGATATTGAAATAGTAAGATCCTGCTGAAGATAACTTTAAGTTACGTTGACAGGAGGACGTACAGGTGAGAAGTTTACACCATGATGTATATGTAGATCGTAAATCATATTTGGGGGTGAAGAGAGAGAGAGAGAGAGAGAGAGAGAGAAAGAGAAAGATCAGCATTTGCGGTACGGCAATCTGCTGCATGACAACAGATCTACTAATATGACAGTGCTCCTTCTAAAAAAAGTCATGATTCTGGAAAGGTTCATAGTACGGCAATCTGCTGCATGACAACAGATCTACTAATATGACAGTGCTCCTTCTAAAAAAAGTAATGATTCTGGAAAGGTTCATATTGCGGTACGGAAATCTGTTGCATGACAACAGATATACTAATACGACAGTGCTCCTTCTAAAAAAGTCATGATTCTGGAAAGGTTCATATTTTCATTAAAGACAATTTAATTTTCAAGTCAGAAATAACAATAAAAAAATCCCCGTATCTAGACTGTTCCCTTACTTTAATATTTCTGCGCGTGTCTTAACAAGGTGTAAACCATGATGCTTCGAGTGTCTTAACAAGGTGTAACCATGACGCTTCGAATGTCTTAACAAGGTGTAACCATGACGCTTCGAATGTCTTAACAAGGTGTAACCGTGACGCTTCGCATGTCTGAACAAGGTGTAACCGTGACGCTTCGAGTTCTTTGGCAGTGGGTATTAAAAGTTAAAATTTTCTTTGGTCCAATATTCGACAAAAATGTAATAAAAATTTTCTTTGGTCCAATATTCGACAAAAATGTAATCAAAGTAAAAACTTTCTTTGGTCCAATATTCGACAAAAATGTAATCAAAGTAAAAAATTTCTTTGGTCCAATATTCGACAAAAATGTAATCAAAGTAAAAAATTTCTTTGGTCCAATATTCGACAAAAATGTAATCAAAGTATAAAATTTCTTTGGTCCAATATTCGACAAAAATGTAATCAAAGTAAAAAAAAATTCTTTGATCCAATATTCGACAAAATTGTAATAAGAAAAATTACAGAATTCTCAAAGATTATATAAGTAGGTTCGAAATCGATGCCATTTTATTTACACTTTCCAAAACGTTATTGTGTTGTCTCTACTATTTTGGAAGATTCAAAGATAGTTTGAAATAAAACAAAAACTAAAAATGGCTATTTGACCGTATTCCCATCGTAAGAAATGGAAGCATTATCCAGTATGTATGTATGTATGTATGTATGTATGTATGTATGTATGTATGTATGTATGTATGTATGTATGTATGTATGTATGTATGTATGTATGTATGTATGTATGTATGTATGTATGTATGTATGTATGTATGTATGTATGTATGTATGTATGTATGTATGTATGTATGCATGTATGTATTAATCAACAGCTATTTACTTTTTGGAGACAAAAGGACTGTTGGCTAGAAGTTTTCGAACAAGTATCAGCTTAAAGGAGAGGATAGGCAAAGCGAGGAGAATCCAACGGCGTGTTTTCAATGTGTTCCACGCTTACTTTGACTGTATTCCGCGGGTAGTCATTCCATCCGACACTTTAGGGTTATCCTCATTGATATGGGATTATACTCGGTAAGTAGAGTGCTCATGAGACATTTATCTGGTTTTAATTAACAAGCTTTGGTTGCTCTTTTGTTAAGTAATAAGCGTACTAATTAACAGGACTCAAGCAGTTGTAAATAACAGAGAGGAACAGAAAGAAAAAAAAAAGGGTGGGGGACACTGAACATTGGCATAGGGGCAGCATGACCCTGGACCCCCCCCCCCCCCGTATTGTTCTCAAAAGAGGCAACATGACGCAGGAGAAAAATGGCATGGCGCCGCACCATTCTAAAAGCGGCTAGGAGAAATACCATACACACATACATGTGAAAATAAATAGATAGATAGATAGATAGACCGATGGATGGGTGGATGGATGGGTGGATGGGTGGGTGGGTGGGTGGTTAGATAAACAAAGAGAGAGATATACTGACTTAATATGCTTCCGAATGAACGCTAGTTACTGTTTTTATATATATATATATATATATATATATATATATATATATATATATAGTTACTGTTTATGTGTATATATATATATATATATATATATATATATATATATATATATATATATATATATATATATTGCGAAAGGCTGTTGTTTATTTGACACATGAAATACAGGATCTCACGACAAACATCTTTTGGACTGACCCTTTCAAAAATGCCCTGTTTAAGTACCTACTGATTTCCCCATAAGGAAACATTTCCAAATCAGGGTTTGGGTTAGGGTTAGGTTACTGACATTGCTGACATTTGTGATTGTCACATCAGGGAATTAACATAAAACAGTGACAGCTATGTCACATATATTTGTCTATGTAGTCGAAACTTAAATTTAAATTTTGATCAGCAATCAAACGCTTTAGCATGTTATTTTATTATGTTTTTCTTTCACTACTTATGAATCTGATCTGTAAAATATATACCTTTTCTTGTATTTCATAACACTGTATGTTTGATTGCTTATTCCTGTTTGATTGCTTAGTCCTTTGATTTTTTTTACATGTATTTATGTATTTATTTACAGTGGACGTGCCCTTGCATACGTCCGGTAGGTGAATATTACAACATATGGCATCAGATTCACTTAAGCTTTCTTGAAATTTAGTCTAAGCTTTAGAATTTCGAGTGATATTTTCAAAGTTGTTGCTGCATTTAGAATCGACTCTTATGCTCATCTTGGAATCTTAAATGCGTGAAAGCGAAGGTGTTATGTCTGTTCTGCCAAAAATGCATCCATATTTTCTGTCCCATGTACTGCCGATTCAGACCGAGCGTAGCATCAGCTGTCTTTATCAAATGTGCACTGGAGAAATCCATGTGACCTTAGCCGCGCACCTGTCGAGTATAACGTGTTTCAAAGACAGCTTGTTTCTCAATGACATAGCTAAGCACAACAAGTGACATGTTCCTATCTTAAAAATAACTGATGAGTATATATATTGGTTGCTGTTGAACGACCGCTATATGGAAACAAGCTGTTTGCTTCTAATCCGAGTTTGAATAAAATGAGCAGAAACGGTGCAGGACGTCCATGCAATGGGTGAGTGGGGGTACTTGTTGTTTTTGGACTAAAGTCGTCTCTCGTCTAATAAACATTTACGACTACATTAGACGTGCGCTTTTGCGCACTATTTAATTTGGGCTTATCCGCCAGTGCACATGCCGTTTTGTCAAATGATGCCCAGTTTCCTATATTGAGGCAGTCCCCAGTTGCCAAAATGCATAAGCTGCATATACCCTAATCTACGGTTGCTTAATTTTCCTACCATACAGTTTGTAAATTTTGGTACTAAGCGTACATTAGCGTCCGAAAAATTTACCAATCTGAGGCAAAAGTTGACCATTATTTTGTTTTCGTGATCTTAATCAGGTATGGGGACGTACTGATTACGTCAGTCGTTTGTAGTCTTGCAGACTGTCCTAAGGAATTATAATACAATGATTATAAACCCAAATGAAAACTATTATAATTTAAAGATAATACACAATGCCGTAACATAAGATTGATTGATAGGAACTATTATTTAATCTTATATAGTTTGGAAACATACTCTAGTGTAAGAGATAACTGTCGCTACAGTAGGAATACTATGATTTTTTTCACCCTAGCAACATACAACACAAATGTATGTAAATGATTGACTTCGATGAATGATGAAATTATGAAATATAAAAATGTTAGTCACAGAATCAGAGTTCTAAATATAAGTTTACATTCATAAAATAAAAACTCATTGGGCCAGTTCCTTACTTTATAATATTATCCCCACGTCCCCCCCCCCAAAAAAAAGAAGAAAACTTTACACCTATAAAGCGTACAAGTTTATTCAACATTTTCATTTATATTTTTACATAGGCACATATAATGTTCTTATAATTCAGGCATACTCTCAACTATTATTGAAGCAGTTAATATCTGGATGTAAACGCTGAAAATTTGTCTGGACTTTATTAAAACTGTTGACAATAGTGGGTGTAAATATTCAACAAGAACCACAGCTATTTTCATACTCGATATCTGCGTAGATTTTTCAACAAGGAAGTCGTACACGTGCATACATAATACCCTTACAAAACTTGGTATAAATGAGGAAAATATCCGTACCCTGTTGCGCTAAATTTTGTCAAAAATATTTTGTCAGAATAACATAATAGTTGACAATAAATATTTCAGGTATTTTAAATATTGTCGTCTATAATATATAGAATAATATATTCAAGCATGATCTTCGGTAGAGACAGTAAGCATCTTTGACTTAAACAAATGTGAAAGATTTGCAGATATTACCGAGTATTACGTTTTACGAATCGCAATAATCCAATGTAAATGGGATAAAAAAAAAGCTCATCGAAAATGTTGTAGCAATCCTGGAGATGTGTCATAATCAAATAAAAGCACAGATTGAACAAACTTGCCAGAAAGGGTCGTAAAATTAAGGATGAAACTTCTGAAAGAATTAAACAAGAAATCTGGGACAAGAACTGGAACCTAATTGTCAGAGAGAGAAACAGCGTAGGAGACAGAGATAAAAAAAAAAACAAACAAACATCATGATATTTTTCTATTGAAGACATGAAAATTCGAAATGGATGTGGTGGAAAAGATGATTTTCCGAGCTGTTCGCTGAATACCTTCAAGGAAAGAGTTGGTCAACGTAACAAATCAATCTTTGTGATTAAAGAGATTGGTGAATAGGGATCTTGTGATCAGGCTAGCCTCCAAGTTGTCCAGAAATTCAAGATATAGCATGGTCTCTGACCGTCCCATAAAAATGGCGGAGAGAAGATATGCACGTTCAATTCTTTCTGAAGAAGAAAAAAAAAACAACAAACAAGTCGAATCATTTTAAATGAAAGTGTGTCTTTTGTCTGTTTCATCCAGTTTTTGAACTACGGTTTTGGAGGCATACTTCAAGATGAGGTTTACTCTTGATAGTAAGAGAATCACACGAGAATCACACAGTTGTAATTCTTTGGATCACCGTACATGAAACGAAACTATATGCCTATTCCTGAATATGCAAACTAGTTCCTGAAGATGCATAAATATACACTTGGACATCGCAATAGCGCGTCGTGGGCAATAACCGTTAGAGATGTGGTGTTTTACCTACTTAATTACTGTCTAATCTCACCGGATCTATTTGCTCCGTGTATAATTATCTTCAACATAGCAAGCAGTCAATATCCATTGCGGGAAGGGAGGCGGTGTTAATGCAAATCATAATGCACAGACTTTCTAGTCCATCCATCACGTTTGTTGCTCAAAATAATATATGCTATCACGAAGCTTAAAATTATAATCTTCGTATTCTTTTTGCTCAAATAAAAATTATTCCCTACTTTTATTTTCTTTTCAACTTGTTCTTTCAAAAACAAGTTAAAACTATTCTCCGGAAAGGAGTCAAAAAATGTTTCGGCAGGGTTAAGATTGATATTACAATTATTTCCTAGAATAATATGTGTGAAATTGTCTTTGTGTTTCTTTCGTTTTATATATTACAAATGCAAGCATTTAAGCTCCTCCAATGCAGCGTCTCTACTAATTAGGCGCTGATTTGTTCTTTGATTTTTTGTCTCCTAGTCTAACTGATCATGGTTCTTGATTTTGACACTAACTATCTGGCATTTGAAACAACAACTTTCAGGCACCCAAAAGATTTTCATGGCCGTCAGTCGCAGTTCCATTATCAATAAATGCAAGTCTAGATTTTTTAAATTTTCTTTTTTATTATTGCTTTTTTTATAATAGAGCTGAACTTCGCACATCTAATTTTGTGGGACAATATAAACATCCACCAAAAGTACCGCGCAACAGCGTATTATTCATGAATCAAGGGAAGTAACTTTGACATACCTTCTATACAAGTTTAGTAGTAGTTGCAAGAGTGCTTTCCCTTCCTACAGAGGGTACTATTTCGAGACTTAATGATGCTTAGCTACATCCCAACACCGACTTACCATATTCAAACAAGTAATCACTAAAATCTAACGAAAATATAAATAGAGACGTAAATACAACTAAACATACCCAAATTTATTACATTACCCACGCCTCCGAAAATCACTCGTCCCCGAGTGATCACAAACGTCAAACTTTTGTGGTCATGAATTACGAATGATTACTTCCCCAAAAATCAACCACCAACCCGATTTGTGATTCCCAAACAAGATTAAGATAAAACTCAGAATCAATGGATCTGATCCCTTAAATCCGTCACGCTCCATCCAACTAAAAAAAAAGAAAAGCTTAATCACTTATCGCTTAGAAATAAAGTAAATAGCAACAAGGAACAAAACCTATATAAGGTTGAATCAATCATGACACTGTTCTGACTGGCTCTTCTTGATGTAAACTCGCTCACAACAGCTTTCGAAATACACTGTAGGAAAAACTTCTCAATACACAGGTCTCCAACAAGTCAAATAAAAAAAAATAAAAAAATATAAAAATACAGGACCACCCTGTTTACCACAACGAAAACTCTGGTTAGAGACTGCGTTTCCCGCAACACTTCTCCAGCAGACCCAGCGGGCCTGCGCCAAACACATCTTCCTCTTGTGTTTAGACTAGACGGCACTGTCTTCTCACATCTAATTCACCACTTATTTACCCATACTACAGCGACAGAAAACCGTTCCAAGAAACCATACTCTGAACACTATCAAAAAGATGATTACAATTAATCGATGACATGCAGTATCACCTCTGCCATAACACTAACCAACCAGTTTTAAACATAACACTGCGATGGTAAATCTATCAATGCTACCAATTAATTTTCATGTGCTATGAACAGGTGTTCAAAGATTCGCGCTGAAATACTGATCTTTTCAAACAGATGATCCAATCTATGCATGACAGTAGTAATGTATACCTGGATAGGGACAGAAATGCCAGTTTGGGGACAAGGGGAAATTAACATGAGATGGCACTTGGGGGACAATGGGAGATTAACATAGAGATGGCACTTCGGGGACAGTAGTGTTTATAGGGACAGAAGTGTTTACAGGGACAGAAGTGTTTATGGGACAGACGTATTTAATGGGCAGAATCCCTCATCTACTATCCAACACTCCACATATAATATTCAACACGTCGTGTGTAGTGACCAATACACCATCATCTATACTATCCAACACGCCTGTGTAGTGACCAATATCCCGTTCAATCGCCTAAATTTACTATCCAACACCCACTTTTTGATTACTATCCAAACCTACTATCAGACGAAAAGGGTATGATGTGAAAGAAGGGATGAAATCACAAAAGCATACTATCCAACACTCACTTTTTGAATACTATCCAAAACCAACTTTTTTATTACTATCCAACACCCACTTTTTGGTTACTATCCAATACACCATACACACTATCCCAAATGCCTTGTGTGGTGTCTAGAAACCCCACACCTACCATCAGGCGGAAAGGGTATGACGATGGGATGAAATCACACCAACATACTATCCAACACTCACTTTTTGATATACTAGATATACTATCAAAAATCCACTTTTTAATTACTATCCAACACCCATGTTGTGATTACTATCCAACACGCAGTGGGTGTGATCAACACCCCCTACACTTACCAACCAGCCAAAGAGCGTAGGAGTGCTTTACACGCATTATACTTACATACACACAAATCTACTATCATATAAGAGTGGTAGGATGTAAAAGAAGTAGATTAAATAGACACACACTATCATATACAAACAAGGGTAGATGGCAAGACTGGTGAGCGCATCGCTATACAAGCTTGAAGCACGGACGTGATGGAAAGCATCCCCTCAGATTCGGTACACGGACGTGAAAGACAACATGTCTCAGATCGATTGAGAGATATATGAAAGAGCAGGTACATCAGATCGATAGAGAGTGGTTAAAGATCATATACATCTCATTTTTTTCCCAATCAATAAACAAGACAACACCATTTTTTCACAAATGAACATTTTTTAATACACAATAAGAAGCTTCTCTAACACAAAATACCAACAAACAAACATTTTTAAACATGAACGTATTTACAGGGTTGACAACGTTGTGAAGTCAAAATCGACTTCCACTGTTCTAAATGATTCTGTCCTCGATACACACTACGTTTCTGAGCTAAAGACAAGAGATAACCATAATGTTCACAAAACCATCTTTCTATTTTTGCATCGTTTCTAGCGTACTCCCTATCATAACAAGTCACTAAATGTTCTGAGGGAAATCCAAGACTATGTTGATGAATAAAATACACACAATATTGTCCACACACCATAGAATCCGATCCTTGTAATCTCACATTATTGAATCGAGTGGAGACAGCATTTCTTCTCATAAAGTCAATGAGGTCCAAAAGGAGGTAATCCATAAGAATCAAAATATTCCACACTGTGATCGTTGGAAAAGTACACTGCCACCCAATGGGTTCCTGCTCAATCACTGTCATCGGTATTGATGACATAGGCTTGAATGTCTTTAGGTTTGCGATGTGGAAGTTCATCTTTAGCACACACCACAGGATCCCAAGAAGAGGTGTACGAACTGCGAGTCAACAGGTAATGAAGTTCCCATGTATCCATTTCTTTCTTCACAGGTAATAATAAGTCATAAATTCACACTTGACTTTATGCTTGAAACGTTCTGTCAAGTAAGTCAATGAACCACGGCGGGTAGTCTCTGCATTCTGTTGCAAAAGAGCTTCGATGCGTTGGATCTCCAGAGAAGTGAGTGGATGTGAGGAACAATCCTGCAAGTCTTTATACCACTTTGTCAACACCTTTTCTTCCGAGATCAGAGACCATGCTTCCTCTAGATATTCTTCCAATTTTTCTTCTTGACTCATCATCAATCATACATTTGTCGTGTTGTTTCTGACTCGGATGATCGATTTGACATCCATGAGAATGTTCTTTGGTCAGGGCTGTAATTCTTTCGAACAAGTCCATAGCAAAACGGGAGACTAAATGTTATTTTTGTTCTGGCCATCTACATGGCATAAATCCAGTAAACTTGGTAACAACTACTTTTCTCTTCTTCTTCACTGGTGGTTTGTGACAGCTGTGGTTCTTCTAGATCTCAGAATCCCTCATATTCTATCTCCATTGGTTCTTCGTGTTGCATCTTTTATAATAGTCTAGAATCACTTCTCTCAAACTGTTGATTTCCAGAGTATTGTCAAATTCTGCATACAAGATGACGTTCACGGTGTTGGCTAGAGCTGTAGCAAACTGACGTTCCACACGAAGTTGGCCTGATTTTATAGGGTGGAAATGTCCTTCGTCGCTGCCTTGGTCTGGGGTGAAATCAAATCCACACAAAGCATATCCTCCTGAATAATCCTCGTGCGAAATACCGTGGCTCCTGTTGGTGCCTAACTGTCCTGTGGCTTCAAACAGAGTCAAGTAAGATCTCAAGTAATATTTCTGGGCAAAGTTAGGTTCAAAAGGTCTGGTACACAACGTCTGGCCATCTCGACTGACTTCTGTCTTGGAGACGTTGAAGTGTTGAAAGTCGAAAGGATTTTGATCGATGACGAGGGATGCATTACTGACGATGCCGATCAGCAAACGTTTGGGAAGCTGTCCTTGGAAGACGTGATCTTCGACTTTGAATCGGAGTCCAGAGGCAATGGTAAACGTTTTCCACTCTTCGCACGGGATACTTTACGGTGGTTCTGCTCAACGTTTGACTGATGTCGTTGGCCACTTTAGGTAAGACTTCTACACGGCGCACGTAAAGTCTGGTTTCTTCGATGCTGGTTTTGTACTCGTTGGCATGAGCCATCAAATGGAAGACGGTACTACTGCGATTCAGTCTCAGGCGTACATCCACTCCGTTCAACAAATACTTGTCTTGCAACCACATGTCCAAATGCAAACGACCCATCAGTTCTAAAGTGCGCCCTTGTCTGATTTTCTTTCGACGGGCGTTAAATCCCACATTGTGAGGATCGTCAGCTTCTGTCAACGCTGTGTCGTTGAACTTTTCCTAGTTGTCAAGTTTCCATACCACGGAAGCATCCAGATGGGTATTCTTGGCTTCTTTTGCGTACGTCAAGAGATTTTCCAAGTAAGCACGGTAAGGGTAAGTATTCATGCTGCTGCTGACCAGCTTGTTATTCAAGTACAAATCCAATTTGCTGAACAACGAATACATGAAATTATTGACGGGAGCTACTCTGGCGTCGGCATCAGGATTGCTGTTTTCCGTTTTGATCACTTTGAGTTTCAGGTACAAGTGACTGCTATTCAGATCGATGTAATCTTCGATTTGTCCTTTGATTTCAAATTCGATAGGGGCTGAAGTCGTCAAAGACGATACAGGATGAAATTCTACCCATTGGGATTCTTGCATCGTCATCATGGTAGGTGGCATGTCAAACAGATCCAGTTCTGACTTGGTACATTCGCAAGAATCTCAGTGCATGATTTTCAACAGTTAATAATCAAACACGTCTAATTCTCTGACAGTTCTTCTTTTCTTATTCTTTTTCTGAACACCGTGTGGTTTATGAGCTCTGAAGGGGTGTCGACGTCTCTTTCTGCCTTGTCCTTGCTGTGTCGTTGAGGAAGAAGTAATGCCAGGGCCAGACGTGTGAAGCGAATTTATAGGAGTCTCTCGGCGACCCAAAAGATCTTTTCCAGTTTGCAGCAACACATTTTTTCCTGCTCTCATAAAGGCTTCTTTAGGGTTTTGTTTGTCGATGAGGACGTTTTGAAGAAATTCTTTTCCTTGCGTCAAAGCGGCATCTTTTAAGGCATGCAATCCTCGAGTCACCATGGGTTTCAAGATGGGGGCTACCGTCCGAAAGCAGATTTTAACATATCTCCTAAACCATGTCCTCGTTTGTCGAGCCATTCCTCGGAACACAGGATACATTTTGGTGTTACAATTCGCTGGAGAACCGTTTTCGAAAATGTAGTTTCACCGTGACTTTTCCTTTAGTGAATAGAATATTTTGTCCCAGATCTCCTTTTATACTAATGTTGACACTACCAAAATACGATTTGCTGACAGGAAGATAATGTGGATGTACAAATTCACGTTGAACGTGATACGTGTTTCCACCTTCTTCGTACCCAGCGACGGCAGAATCCGTTTTGAAAGGAATGACTCTCAGTAACGGAGCGCCTGTGTTTCCCACTACGTTGTACTCCACCACATCGGAGTACACAAACAATAAATTCACTCCATCGTTCAATTCGACAGGGTAACGAAAATACTTGTAAAATCGATCGTTGCTGTTGATGTCTTTCATGGTAACTAGTTTTGTGTATCCACCCAAAATATCGAACAACCCAGGACAAAAAGTGATGGACAATATTGTGGGGTCCGAAAAATGCATGTTGAGACGGCGAGCCACTTTATGATACTCGATCAGGACAGTTTTCTTGGCTTTATCCAGGGCTTTGCCAAATTGGTCATTGAAGATAGTCGTAATGGTGTCCACCAAATGTTGAGCATTAAAATAATACCCCACAGAAATTCTCATGGAATGGCTAGTAAAGGAAGGAGGACTGGTCTGTAATTATTTTTTGGATTCGTAAATGCTAGGATCATTTGTGTCCAAGTGTTCTTGCACTTGCTCGTTCAGGATATCCACTATGAAAGTGCTTTGATCTTAGTTGATATTGAGGGCTTGCGTAGGATGAATTATATCTACCAAAGACACTTCCCAATGAGCTTCATGATCCAATTGTATGGACTGAGGTAATTTGGCTGTGAAACAATATAAGGTGTTGTTGGGAAACACATCTATAGAACTGACACTGGGTAAAGTTAACTAAAATGGGTTATTCATAGTTCCAGGGTTCTGGTGTCCGAGGAGTCACTCGTGGTCAAAGGAGAATGATGTTCAAAATGTTCCAAAAGAGGGCTGTTGTTGTTGTTGTTGTTGTTGTTGTGACTGGAAAAAGGATGACTGGCGTTGCCCGAACCGTTGTGGTTGTTGTTACTGTCCGTCGTATATTTCAAGCAAGGACTGGGTAGAAGATAACCGATGCAAAATGGTCCGCAATTGTTTGGCACCTTGTTGCAAACTCAAATTGGCAATCGCTGCTCCGATGATTCAATACACCACAAAGATTTGGCAGAATAAGACGATTGGATTTTTAGGCACACTTTCTCCGCACCTCACCCACAAAGGTTGTTTTTGTAATTCTTGAAGAGAGGAACTCTGTGAAGTAGAAGAGGTAGCTGCTGTGTTGAACGGCATGTAGGTTACTTCTTCGTTTTATAGTCGACGACTTGGGAAGAGGCAATTCAAGAATCAAAACTAGGATGATATCCTTTCCAACGCACTTTGACTTCTTCTACTCGACGTTTGCCTACTGTACGTGTTCTTCGTTCGAGAATGCTTTCGATATCGTACAAGTCGTCTTCTTTTTTGGTCACTCGCTGTAACTCAGGCAAGTAAAAAGTTCCTTTTAACACTTCTCCGTGCATGTCTTCCAATTTCCAATTTATAGACGGAAGGATAACGTCCACGCACTTTTCCAGTGACACAAAACAATTCGGTAGTCCAGTTGGATACATAACCTTTGTCAAAAGTGCGTTTGGTTTTTCCGATGCGAGCCCAATCTCCCGTCTTGAGCACCAGGGCTTTCTTGTGTCCAATCTGAGGTGTACCAAACAATTGATCAAACACATTCACTTCGTTTTCATGGGTGACATCTTTGGGGGCAAATTCAGTGCTACGATGGTACGATTGATTGTACGCTTTGACCAAACGTGGTAACACGTCGATGTACTTGAGAGTGAGTTGATGTGTAAAATATTTCCACATGCGTTCTTTCAAAGTTCTTTGAAAACGTTCCACGACACTGGCTTGGATTCAGGATTTTCAGTGTTTAAAAAATGAATGTGTCGTTGTTTCAATTCTTTTTTAAAAGCTTGGTTTAGAAATTCGGTGCCTTTGTCGGTTTGCCATCGTAAAGGGTGACGACCACTTTGTTTCAACAACAGTTTTAAAGCGCGTACTAACTCGACACTGCTTTTAGAAGTCAAAGGAACGACCCAAGCGAATTTGGAAAACACGTCATTGACACAAAACAAATATTTGTAACCACGATTGTACGCTGCCAAATGAGAGACATCGGCTATATCTGTTTGCCATTGATGATCGATGCCAGCCACTTTGGTTTGACTTCTGGAAAATTTTCGTCGAATGTGTTTGTGTAACATTTACGTCGATTGTTCTTGTAACCATCGTCGTACTTCTGGCAAACGTACACTTTTCAATCTGCTTTTAGCGGCCCGATACAAGTTTTGAAATCCTCCGTAACCACAGCATGTGCAGGATTGTAGTAAATGCCCAGCTAAAAGTTTCTCCATGTTTTTTTTTACTTCTCAAAAGTCACCCACTGTTCGATACTACAGCATTTGGTGTCGTGGGGTAGGGGAGGTTTGGACGAAGCTGCTTGACGCGTCCGACGAGCCACAGGAGTGGGTTGTGAAGTGTTGTTGGGTTTTTTTCTTGATGTTTTTTTCACTTCTGTCTTGCCTTCTTTCTTTTTGTTCTTCTGCTGAAGATGGGTGGACATCATCTTTTTTTTACCCAAGCTTTCATTTCTTCTCGTTGAGGCGTAGGAGAGGGTGTCAACAAGGAAGCTGCAATCTTCCTAGGCAGGGTGGGAGCAGACGGAGTTTGAAACACTTCTCGTGGTTCGTCTTCTTCTGTCATCCCCGTAGCGGTGCCTGCTGTCTTGGTGGGTTTAGGTTCGATTTTCATATGGCCTTGAAATCTTTCAGAGTTGGTTTCGTCTAAAGCTTTCTGGTGAAAGAGTTGAAGACGTTGCAAGAGTTGACCGTACCGTTGCAATTTTTCTGCTTCTGACAAATCACTTCGATCCATGAGCGATTGTAATTCTTGTTGAAATTCGGATTGGGAGGTAAATGAGGTATCCGTTGTTCGTACCAACGATGGAGTTCCATCCATCGTTTGTAAGGAACTGAAGTCAGTTTTCGTCCTTCCATAAGATCCAAAGGTACAAGTGTGTTGTATTTCCAGAGAAGGGTGTCCTTTTTATCTTCTTTTTCTTCCCGTTTCGGACTAAATCGTGTCAGCTCTTGATTGGATAAATCCAGTAAACTATGTAACACACCGGTTCTGTCTTGGACTTTGGTTTTAGGTGAGGCCACTATTTTAGCGGCAGCCGCAGTGGCCAGAGTAGGCGAAGTAGAGGCCCCCAGAGAAGAGGTGACTTTCGAAATGGGTTTCCATTTTTTGCATCAAATTAGGAAACACGGGTCTTAAATCAGGTTTGGCAGGCATCATCACGAAGGGTGAAGAAGAAGAAGTTGACGGAGAAGGAGACACCGTCACTGCCTCTTGTGGCTTTCGGGAGTACGTGCGCTTCCTAGCAGTAGTACCTTTCTTTCGGGCAGCAGCAGATGTTGTTGTCGGTTTTTCTTGGAAGGGTTTTTCTTCTTCTTAGGGCTTTTCTTATTGGGGCTTTTCTTTTTTCTTGTGGGTGATGTGTTGTTGCGACCGTCTTTGAGGGGATTTGTTTTTTTGATTTTTTTTCGTTTTCTTTTTGGTTTTGGGTTGGGCACTAGGATCCCATTTCAAAAGAGAACGAATCATGACACTAAAGAACCACTACCACCAGTGGTCAAAATGATTTGTTTCTTAGTGCGTGAATCGATTCTGTGACAACGCCACTTTATGTTTTTCAAAAAAACGTTTGGTTTTATGAGGGATGTGAATGATGCCTTGAAATAATTGACGTGCTGTCAAAGTAAACCATCGTAAAACTTCTAACAAATGGGCATGGACTTGTGCATTTTTTTCGCGACTGATGCCATACAAGGCACGAATCAATTTGGCAGGAGGATGAGATTGAAAGGAAGTCATCTTGAAGACTGTGGGAAAGAAATGACGAGGTGAATGTTTTTATGGTTTTTTTCAGAGACTGGCCGAAGGGGACGTGTAAATGACCGGACCTCCTTCTTGACACCAATGGTGAAACAATTGGGTACGAAATCTCAAACAATCGGGAGTGGTGGGTTTAAAATCGATGAGTAAATACGCATGAGGTGTTTGAGTGGCATCGCCGTTTGCATAATTCAGTCAAGGAGTGCCTAACTGTTTGGCTAACACATGCACTTGAGATTTATCTCTGGGGCTTTTAAACAACACCACGTAATGGGCATTGAGACTGATGGTACGATTGGCTTTATTTTGTTGAAATAAATTTTGAGTAATGTAAATGATACTGGCATTACGACGATATCCTTTTCGTGTGAACCAAAGTTTAATTTCTTCTTCATCTTCTCCTAACATGACGTCGAAGATGACCAGATGTGTTTGACTCAAGTCAGACACCATCCCATCGTCTTCGCGAGGAATGCTTTCGACAAACGAAATGGCTTCTCCTTGACTTTCTTGAAGTAAGGTATAGATGATTGCCACTCTTTGTAACACCACACGATACGTTGAGGAGGACGATCAAACAAATGAGATTTGTGTTCGATCAACCGTTTGACTAATGTCATTGTTGACTTTGGTTCCAAGTTCCCTTTTTGTCTTGGAGGATTAGTCACACGCAAGGTCTTTAGCATAGTGTGCCACTTCTTGTAGCCAAGCATCGAAACCAAAACTTTTCCAGTCACGTACATCTTTCCAATCGTAAAGTTGTTGGTGTAACCAACTAGCGATACAGACTTCTTGAAAAGTATGAAGTGTAGATAAAGTTTGACAAATGTCTTCTTCACACGGAGGTACACAACTGGTGGTCATCACGATTCTCAACACTTTGAGCACAATTTGTCTTTCGTGTACCAATAAAGCGTGAATGGTCATGTCTTTGTTGTTGCATGTACCGTTCATAAATAGTAGGCAACAAATACTGTTCCTCCAAAATAATCCACAACGAATGTCCTTGGAAACGAAACCCAAGAAAAGAAGTCACTAACACACACACCACATAGCGTCCAAAATTCAATGGAAACAGTTCCTGTATCAGTCGTTTGTAATCCTCTAAGGTCTGAACACTATCGTTGACTTTCTTCCACGGAATTCGTTCCACAAGTGAAACAACGGTCGTGGCATGGTCAGCTTTTATATCCAGGTTTCCACGGTTTGTATCTTTTGTGATAGCCAAGGCATCTGTGATAGTTTCTCCCAAGAATCAGTCTTCTTATACTGTGGAAGTAGCAATAGTTTAAAAATCGAGAAATGACTTTGAGTTTGCGTTTCACTTGTATCTTGACGAACTCTCTGTAAATGCGTTCTCGCAGCTCTAGAGGCAGATTCTGAATGTGCTCTTATAAACCAGCCATTCACAGGCACGTCTTTCTTGTTGAGGAAATAGTGATACTTTTTACTGGTGGTAAATTATGAGAAACCAGATCAGTCACAAACTCACACACCACACTCCGTGAAGAAGTCTCTTCTTGAGGTGACACGTGTTGCAAACGTTTTTCGTAATCCTCTAAGTCTTTTGGACGAATTCTGTGTACCACTCCAACACTGTAGGTAGAAGTTGTAGCATCGAAATCCTTATGAATTGTGGGGAGTCGATCAAGGCCTGACTCTTTAAATACTCTGAAAACAATCAATCCTCTTATATAGCATTCAGGTACCACTGGTTAAAACATCTATGTCGTAAAGGATGCAATTGTTCTTTGGGTTTCACTTGAATCTGGACCAACTCTTGGTAAATGCGTTCTCGCAGCTCCGGAGGCAAACAATGAATGTGCTCTTCTAATGTATCCGACATATTACTTCTTGGGACCAACCAAATTCAGGTACTGACAGCGCGGAGACCATCTGGTATGTTCCAAGTAAGCTAAGTCTTTATACTCCCATTCGTGAAGTGTCACACCGCAACTGAAACACTTGACTTTATCACCTTCTCCCAGGTAGACAAATCCGGGTCTGGCTAAAACTTTGGAAGTAGGTCCTTGCAGATATTTAGGCCACTTATCTTTGAACGTCTGGAATCGACTTTGAAAGTCGCAATAGCCAGACAAAGCCACAGGCAAGACCACGGGAAGTTTTATTCTTTCAACTTGAAATCTCCAGTGGTTTCATCACATGGTTGCGGTGTTGAAGTCATCCTCAATCTTGGTGACTGTCTGTTCTAGTGAAGATCAGCGTGTCCGACGGCAAAGTGGTGTGGTCTGGAAGTCGCACTCGTTTCTGGTAGACAATTTGATATACTTTTTCTAAAGGGCGACTGACGATTTGTGGTTTGGCAAACGCACGATTTTGTGGGGTTCTAAAGTTTTCACTCGAAAGTCTTGAGTTTGTCCAGACTGTAAAGCTTTTTTTCAAGACCTCATAGTTCACCACTTGACTGGCTCGATAATTCAGTGTCAGTCCTTTGACTTTGTATTTGGTATGGAGTTGGCTTTGTCGGTCTCTGTATTGGTAGCCGTATTTTTTAGGATCGCCGCTGGCAAAACTAAGGATCGTCTCTTAGGGGTGCTGGTCCGTCCATGCCCCTAAACGATGTCCTTCGATGGTTGGGTGTTGGCTGCCAGGGCGATGGATGTACATACAACTGTCGGTGTCAAAGTACAGGACTCGATCTCCCAACACTTCTAAAGCCTCATCGTACAATTTTAAGCGTGCACTGGCTGTCACGTAAGCTGCAATGACCACATTGCTAAAGTCGTCGGGGTGAACAAACTTGGGTTCTTCTTTGTAATTCACCAAGATCAAATCTTCAAGGATGATTTCCACGTGTTTCATGAGTTTTTCTTTGTCGTGCACCAGTTGGGATCTGCCAAGTATTCCGTATTGGGCAATCTCGGACGTTGTGCCAAATGTTAATTCTGCCGGGGTACTAAATTCGATCCAGATATCGTGATGAATGGAAAGTCTCAATCGATCGTCCTATTTTTCTTGGCATTGTCGTTTAAATGTTTCTAACAAGGAATCCCACAAATCGGTAATGAAACCTACGGCATTCTCATGTTATTTTTCAGACTTAAAGTTTTTAAAGCTGACCATGTAGGTGTAAGCCGTGGTTCTAAATTTTCTGGAAGTCACTTTTTGCGTTTCTTGGGAGCTACTGAACGACTTTCTTTTTTAGGTGATTCTGGACTCTCTTGGTCTTGTGGAAGGTATGGTTTCAGGCTCACTCATGTCCTCTTCCAAATCGCTGGCATGCACTTGGGCTAACACTTCAGCTAGCGGTATTTGAGGCGGTACGGAAAGTCATCGTCGTCGTGGTCTCTTAGTTTCTTCTGTTTTCTCACTGAAATTACGTGATCGTTTCATCTTAATTTCAAACTTTGATTTGATTGAGTTTTACACAGGCTCTCACCCTAGCTTCCTACACTCGGAGTAATTATTCGTTATTCAACTTTCACACTGTGAAGATGGAATAGTAAAGACAGGTCGCCTTTCTGGTCAGAGTTTTACAGAGAGTCCTTCGAAGGTATACCAGTAAGACTAAGGAATACTCCTCCTCTCGAGATAATGGTCAAGATACTTGCTATATCTGCCAGGAGAAAGGACATTGGGCTCCAGAGAGTCCTAAGAAAAAGAGAACAAACAAGAGAGGGAGGAGCAGAGGGCTCTTCAGCACTAGAAGAAGAACTCATCCCCGTCGTCAAGAAATGTAAGAAGTCAAGACGACTGGAAGACATTGAAGAAGAAGAACTCTTGATACTTGTGAAGGAATTCAAGAAAAGAGACAGACAGTGAAAGAAAAAAATATGAACTTGAGTGATGTGTTATGAAATGTTCATTGTGATTTTTAAAAAGAGAATATACCAAAAAGGAAAAAAGTAAGTGTCTCTTGGTTTTGATTTTGTTTTAGAGTATGGACGCACGCACGCACTCATACACAATCCAATGATGGGTTTTAAGTTTTACTTGATTTGGCAATTTGATTTATTTTCTAAGAAATGTAGGTGGCCCTGAAAAGGACCGTTGGGGTGCGCTTGTTTTAACAAACTCATGGACTGGACATGATGAGCTTTTACTGCCTCAATCCCTTTCTACGTCCAAATAATGTTGTTGATGCTGTTTTGATAGTATTAGTCAAAGGTGGTGGCATCTCAGGGGTAGTGAGAGTGGATGATGAAATGGGTTTAGAAACCTTAGCCCGTGATGGTCTCTTTCTCTTGGGTTATGTTAAAGAAGTCTGATACATGTGTCTCAGATACGTTAACTCCACCAAAATATCTTGTAGTAGACTCACCGTTTTGTTTTCACTACTCCCTTCGTTCTGTCCATGAGTTTCGGAATTTTAGTACTATTTGTAGTCTTAGACAATTTTTGTGTTTTACAATTTTTCCGGATTATTCCGCTAATGTCCCGATACAATTTCAGAATTTTAGTACTACTTTTGGTCTTGGGCAATTTGTAAAAAAACATTCCGGATTATTTTCAGTCTCCGCTAACGTTCGTGACAGTTCGGAAGTTTAGTACTACTTTTGGTCTTGGCCAAGTTTTAAAAAAAAAATCCAGATTAGTTTCAGTCTCTTCTAATGTCCGGTACAATTTCAGAATTTTAGTGCTACTTTTAGTCTTGGCCAATTTGTAAAAAAATTTCCGGATTATTTTCAGTCTCCATTAAAGTCCGGGACAGTTCGGAAGTTTAGTACTACTTTTAGTCTAGGTCATTATAATCTAATGCTCCGGATTTTGTCTAGTCTACGCTAAAGTCCGTGACAGTTCCCGAAGTTTAGTACAACTTTTAGCACGTCCATTTTAGTGTTATTATGAGTTGGTTCCCTTGATTAAAGCTATTTATAACATAGGTACAATATATGCAAATTTACTGACACCTCCAACATGATCTCAGGTATAGGTAATCATTTATATATAAATCTAGGGTATATAGATATAGCCACTAGGCAGAAGGTCACTAAACACGGCGTGTTGGATAGCATATGTGGGATTTTGGATAGAAGATGACGGGATATTGGTCATTACACATGGCGTGCTGATTGTATAGTGTGGGGTGTTGGATAGTAGATGACGAGGTATTGGTCACAACACACGGCGTGTTGATGGTAAAGTGTGGGTGTTGGATAGTAGATGACGGGGTATTGGTCACTACACAAGGCGTGTTGATGGTATAGTGTGGGTGTTGGATAGCAGATGACGGGGTATTGGTCACTATACAAGGCGTGTTGATGGTATAGTGTGGGGTGTTGGATAGTAGATGACGGGGTATTGGTCACTACGCAAGGCGTGTTGATGGTATAGTGTGGGGTGTTGGATAGTAGATGACGGGGTATTGGTCACAACACACGGCGTGTTGATGGTATAGTGTGGGGTGTTGGATAGTAGATGACGGGGTATTGGTCACAACACAAGGCGTGTTGATGGTATAGTGTGGGGTGTTGGATAGTAGATGACGGGGTAATGGTCGCTACACAAGGCGTGTTGATGATATATTGTGGTGTGTTTGTCACTACACACGGCGTGTTGATGGTATAGTGTCGAGTGATGGATAGTAGATGTCGAGGTATTGGTCACTACACACGGCGTGTTCATGGTATAGTGTGGGATGTTGTATAGTAGATGATGGGGTATTGGCCACTACACACTTCTGTACCCCTGAAAACTTCTGTCCCCCAAGTGCCATCTCCATGTTAATTTCCACTTGTCCCCTAACTGGCATTTCTGTCCCTATCCAGGCACACATTACTACTCATGACGAAAACCACAGCAAACTATTACCAATGTTAGGCTGGTAGCCAACAGCTTTCCAAGTCCACTGTATGAAAAGCTTCCCAACTGGCAGGTCTCTACCAAGTCAAAAATAAACATAGGCCCACCCTGTTTACCACGACGAAAATTCACGTCCAGAGATTGCGTTTCCACAAGGAGAACTCTTCTCAACAGAAACCACAAGTCGCTCAGGACTTTAGAGCCCATACTGGCGCAACATTTATCGTCGTCATCCAGACCATGATAGATAACTGACACTGCCTTGCCGCATCTATATCGCCACTAATATTCTAACTCTACAGCGACAGAAAACTGTCTACTAGCATCCAAAAAATTCCTAACTGCCACCTTCCACTCTAACAGTTAACTCTAAAAGCAGGACCTTCCAATCGGTAATTTACAAATCCAAGTTGTTATTTAGGTCTGCTGCTCTAAAAGCACAAAAAAACTCTAATTTACACAAGTCTTGTTCAAAGCAGCAAACACATGACTTAAAAAAAAATTCCGGAATTAACACTCCACATGATCAATTCCAAATTTTTTCTAAACAAATTACTAATATTTAAAGGCATCTGCCTTCATATACCAACTCAGAATCGAAATTAGAATCACACTATGTACAGAGACGATGGGCACAGATCTATCAGATTTTATCTGTGCGACTTTCTGTATTCAACCCGTTGGACAAATTTTAAAGTGTCGTCCTTGGTCAGACAACAATACATGAGGCACGCCAAATCTACAAATAAAGTTGTCCAGCAACGCTCTTGCAACCCTGGTGGTCTCAATATTAGGCAAAGGCACCGCCTCAATCTACTTAGTGAAATGATCTCCAATCACAAGAATATATGCGTTTCCTCCCTCCGTCTTTGTAAGAGGTCCTAAAATATCGAGGGCTACGAGCTCTCCTGCTTCACCAGCCGTTATGCCTTGAAGTTTCGCTCGGCGCTTCTGGTTGGGGTTTTTGTACTGAGCGCAAATGGAGCATGTCGCACAATATTCGCGGATATCATCCCTCATACCAGACCAGTAGTAACGCTGGCGCACTTTGCTGAGTGTTTTGTCAACGCCTAAATGTCCCCCGGCGGTTCCATCATGGCATTGCTGTAAGACTTCCCGCCGCCAGCTGTACGGTACGACGATGAAATTTGTAACGGGCTTGCCAGTACGATCCAGCCAAAGCATCACAAGCATCCCGTCCCGTCGGACACTTCTAACAAATTGTATGCCCCCCATAATGCTTTGGCTTCGCCACTGTCCCCAGATACTTCTTTCCAGGAGGGGCGCTGCTGAGCCTCAACCCAATCAATTACCCGAGACAAAGTTGTGTCTTGTCTCTGCGGAAAACTTTACAGGACGTTTGTTGCAGCACTTGCAACCTTCGCAAGGTAATCGGAATAAACCATCGGCATTGGCATGTCGAGTCCCATGGAGGTGCTCTATCACAAAGTCATACAATGATAACTGTTCCAACCAACGGGCCAACTGTCCCTCAGGTTTCTCAAAGCTCATGAGCCACCGCAGGCTACTGTGATCAGTACGCACTTTGAAATTTCTGCCGTAAAGATAGGTCTTGAAGTACCGAATGAAGGGTACGACGGCCAAAAGCTCAAGACGAGTGACACAATACTGGCGTTCCGTTTTGTCCAGGCACCGACTAGCGTAAGCTACCACCCTTTCTTTTCAGTCAACGTTCTGGGAGAGGACTGCTTCGCCACTTGCGTCTGTGTAAATTATGAAGGGACAATTGAAGTCCGGTACAGCCAACACTGGTGCTGAGGCAAGCGCTTTACGTAGCTTTTCGAATGCCGCTTGATGATCATCTGTCCAGTGGAAAATGGCATTCTTGTTCGTAAGCTGGTGCAAGGGAGCTGCAATTTCAGCAAAGTGACTTACGTACCGCCGATAGTAACTACAAAACCCAAGGAATTTCCGTACCGCAGTAACTGACTTTGGAGTGGTCGATTTCATAACAACATCAACTTTTTCAGGATCGGTGGCAACTCCTGCCGCTGAAATGGTATGACCAAGATAACGAACTTCTCGCGCACAGAGCGTACATTTGCTAGGTTTCAGCTTCAGACCGGCTCTTTGAAGACACGTCAAGACCCGTGCCTGTCTTTCAAGCAGCTGCTCGAACGTGCTTCCGAATGCTACCACGTCATCGAGATAGATTAACCAAACTTTATATTGCAGCCCGGATAGAACGCTACCACGTCATCGAGATAGATTAACCAAACTTTATATTGCAGCCCGGATAGAACGGCTTCCATTAATCGCTCAAAAGTCCCGGGCGCGTTGCACAAACCAAACGACATCACCTTAAACTGATACAGCCCATTTCTCGTTGCAAACGCCGTCTTAGGTCGGTCAGCCTACTCTATTTCTACTTGCCAATACCCAGACATCAGATCTATTGTCGAGAACCAGCTCATGCCCGACAGTGAATCAAGACTATCATCGATTCTTAGAAGAGGGTACGCATCCTTCTCAGTAACCGAATTCAGAGCTCTATAGTCCACACAAAATCGCTTCTTCCCATCTTTCTTGGCTACCAATACTACTGGAGCTGCCCAAGGGCTTACTGACGGTTCTATGACTCCTTTTTTCAACATATCTTCGACTTGTGTGTCAATCTCCTGCCCAAGTCGACATCATCTTTTGCAAAAACTGTGCAAAATTAATTCAAATGTGTACCGAGGGCAGCTGCCTGATTGGTTGTCAGATGACTGCTTGATCTCTCGAATAACTCCCGTACATATACAGGTAGGCTGCTGTTACAATCCTTGGGGGAACATTCGACACTCTGCGTCGCTAGTACTGCACTGGCTTGAGCGCAACAAACACCAGCCTGCAAATTTACTACGTCTTTAGTCGGATTCAATAGCCGTATTGGCACCGTTTCGTCTGTCGTTTTAACAACTGCTCGCGCGACGAGTATTTTCGTTTCATGACGAAACAACTATAGAGGTTCTAGTAGCGATTCTGTAGACAGCCTTCCACATCCAACATTCGCCATCCAACCTCGAGTGATAACTTCCCTCTCTGCCTGGATCCTGATATTCTCAGCCAAAGTAATACGATGACAACCCAAAGATCCTGCAAAATAGCACGGGAGCTTCCCTGCATCTGTAGTGTTCATTAAGTAATGCTAATGTCGCACTTATGCAGACGGAAAAAGTCTAACCCAAGAATTCCATCAGGCCTAATGTCAGGTACGACGAAAACATGTCGTCTTTTGACGCCTTTCATAGCAATCAAGAATTCAGCTTGACAATGAGTTTCAATTTTGTCACTGGAAGTACTGATGAGTTGGCTATCAACAGTGATGAACTTTGGCTTCCGTCGACCAAGTGTTTCATACCGCCGCTTGCTGATGATAGAAACAGCAGCGCCTGTGTCTGCTAGAAGAGCGAGTTCTATCCCATTTACTAAACATTGCGTGTACTACCCCGGTTCACATAACTTGCAGGCTTGGGGTTTTCTGTACTTTTTATTTTCTTAGAGTCTCCCTTCCATTGGTCGCCTCTCCTCTCCCGACCACTATCTTTGTTTAAAGGCTTGGTGCACTCTCTCTGGTTATGACCCCAACCATTGCAATTCCAGCACTGGACTTGTGATCGCCTCGTATCACGCTGTTTGTATTTCTGTGTGAGCCAACGATCTTCTAATTTCCTTATGTTCTTCGCTCAATGTCTTGTTTTGTTCCATTAATAGCTCTACTTTCGTTTCGAGTTGATCGATTACAGTTTTATCGTCCGCTTTCTCATCACACCTGACTCCAGACTCATCAAGACCCTTAAAAGCGGAGCTTACAGGCTTCTGCCTTACCCCGGCACGCACGAAAGCCTCCCATTCGACCCCTACTCTAATTGTTTCTTGCAAGCTGCTAGGGCGATGGCGCCAAATCTCAAGTTTAAGGTTTTCATCCTGAACTGCTCCCAGGAAATGGTCTTTTGCTAGTCAATCGCGAATATCAGGTGGGCAACCGGGATATGCCAGCGAAACAAGTCTCTGTATCGTTTGCCCTAATTCGGGGAGCGTTTCGCCCCTTCTCCTAAAACGGCTTCGAAGCTGCGCCTTGTAGTATTGGTCTTGGTTGCGAGGTGCAAAGCGAGCTTCCAAGGAAGCTTTTAACTTCCCAAATTCGACTTGACTTGAAGATCCGCAAAGACTTGGAGGGCATCCTTCCTTAAGCATGCAGCCAAGCGCAACCCCTTCTCGATTTCATCCCAATTATTAATCATCGCACGGTGCTCAAAATGGGTCATGTAGTCAATAAATGGCTGTCAACCATCATACGTATCAGCCTTACTAATGTCCTTACTTCGAGCTAGAGAAGAATTAAACTCGGTTTTTCCAGTGTCAACTTCCTTGTCACTTTCGAGTTTGGCGTCTCTCTCCTATCTTTGCCTTCACTGGGTACTCTTGACCGATCTTGCTCTAAGAAACTGATCCATGGTTGTGCTCAATTTGTCAAATTTCTCAGCAATGAGGGTGTCTATGGTTTTGACAAGGATATCAGTGGGCGAACTAGTCGATCTCCCAGGAACTTGGGACGTGTTTCGATAATAACTATCAGGCATCTCACTTTCAGGCACCCCCTCCTTTATAGTTTTGAACCTTAAATCTTCGGACCTGGCACCGAATGCACGTGCATTTCCATCAATTGTGTCGCCCTCATACGGAGTAGAAGTGACACAGAACTGAACATCACTGTCTATGTCGATAAGCTTTCTCTACTTCACGTCAATAGGCGGCAATGGCGACAAGAGTCACCACTGAGCAGCCCGCGGTACAGGCGTATCGATTATGGAGCTTGTTGCTCTTTCACCAGTGGCCATTATAATAACTCGCCGATAGATTTACAATAAATCATCTTCAGTAGTTTCTCTATGTTTGTCGCGACGCAAAATGATTATTACTTTTAGATTAATTTTATCTGCTAATGATTATTATTCACTAACATGTAAACTAATGTAGAACTGTCTTTTCTTTTTTTGGCCAAAACTGAAATTATTAGATTTTAATGGATTAGATATCGCTTTGTACAAATAGTGGAGGCCGGGGGGGGGGGGGGGGGGGGCAAAACTGTAGTTATTGAATTTTAATGTATTCACTATCTACATATCGCCTATTCAAATCACATCCGGGGGGTGGGGTCAAAACTGTAGTTATGGAGTTTTAATGGACGCAAAATATCAGCTTGTTCAAATCAGTGGGTGCGTGTGTCAATGTAGACGGTATCAATCTTCCTCGAGTCGAGATAAAATCACGCTTTTTCACTGACCGATTTTTTTTTTTTTTTTTACTGCAGTGCCACCTATCCACGTGACCTAGGTTTTCTTCCCACCGCTACATTATATCCTACTTGTAATAGAATAGGGTCCTACATAAATACAACTCACATTTAAATAAAAGAAATTTTAAAAAGAGGAAATATATCTTCTGTCACAAAAGAAATCTCGCGAAATTATAATTACCCTTCTTTTTTTATTTTAAATTTTAATAGGACGCGTTTTTCTTCCCGTAGCAATTCGAACAGTCGGAATTCAACATAATCAGAGAACTATTCAATATCCCACCGAGCTGTCACCATAACATTTTCCTGTAACATGCACAGGGGTTCCTCTGCCGAGCGAATCAAACACCAGCGTGAGGTTAGGCTGGAAGTCCTTGTTTTCCCCCATTTCCAAGGACTTCCCGACAAAATTCGTTGTGAACTGGAAGTTCTCGTAACGCGCCAAGACTATAAACAATTTTTCTCTAATCAATAAATGAATGACCACAATGTCACAACTATAACTTTACAATTGCATGGCCTTTCCCCGTTAGCATGCCGTGGCATAAAGCACATAACACGATTCAAACACCCAATGCAGGGAACTATTTTCCGATTCCATCCCTGGGTCAATAAAAACAACAGCTTGAACCACATTTCGCACGTGTACTTCCGCCAACTGCTACAATGAAAGGCATATCCAAACAAAGGGATGACCTCTTCCCAATTATTCCATGGCACAAAACAGTAGTTCTTGTCACGAATATCTCCCGAATGGCACAATCAATCAACAACTCTGAATTTAAATAGGAACTACTTGACTCCATGCCCACTTATGCTAGTCTGACCCCATCTCAAACTACGAAACCAATCCACGCTACTGCAATATCTCTAAAAAATGTAAGTATGACGTCTGTTCCTAGAAATTGGCTAATTACTTGGGCTGGGAAATATTTTCCCAACACCGACTTCCCATAATCAAACAACTAATCACTAAAATCTAACAAACCTATAAATAGAAACGTAAATACAAATGGCACATACCCAAATTTATTACAATATACTGAAAAACAAGCATGTTAATCGTTTTGTTATGCTATAAAAAATAACACAATTCAAATGAAAGTTTATTTTAACGTTCATTGTATGAATGAAACCCGAGCATTGCGTAGTAATACATACTTCTTTAGTGATATGGAAGCGCGCATACGTGGGGTGATTCTCATTCAGCAGTGATTGAAACTAAGTTTGTTCAAGAGGGCAGAATGAAATCTAGTCAAAGAAACCCAACGAACTATTAATATTAGGAAAAAATGACACAATATAACAATACAAATGGAATATACAATTATGAAAGGATAAGCCAGAAATATTCTGTTTTAGGTGCCCGTTATGATTGCCCTTATTCGACGCTGCTGTCATGGTGGCGGGTACATTTAAAATGTGCAGTTTGCGTCAAGATTATTGCCAGGGTATTGTGGCCCATCGGTCTTGGATAATACTTGAAAATAAGGAGTCGCTTGTGTTTTATTAAATTTCTAGTACAGGATAAAACAAAGCTTTTTAAAGGGAATAAAAGTGTACTGTTTACGTGAAAGAGAAGTTGCTGACCGATAAATTCTATCCAAGGTCAGTTTGACTCTCTCTCTCTCTCTCTCTCTCTCTCTCTCTCTCTCTCTCTCTCTCTCTCTCTCTCTCTCTCTCTCTCTCATACTAACAGCAGCAACTAGGGATCGCTAGACGTACATTTGAACTCGAAACCAAATAAATGCGAAGGGAGTGTTCTACTAAATTGTATAATAACTTGTGTACTATATTCTGTATATTTCGAAAGGTGTCGAGTTTCTTGTGACAAAATGAGAATAGGATGAATACCAAGGTCCAGCGTGTTCAAAATCGGACAAGAGAATCAAAAGATATGTACATTTTTTTGGACCGATTCTCTAACGTGAAAATGTCGCTTTTTACCTGTTTTATGTATTTACATTTGCCATGTCTACATAAACATGCCAACAAATTGGTATCGATAACTCGTGTTGTAGACATAAACATGCCAACAAATTGGAATCGATAACTCGTTTTGTAGACATAAACATGCCAACAAATTAGTATCGATAACTCGTTTTGTAGACATAAACATGCCAACAAATTGGTATCGATAACTCGTTTTGAAGACATAAACATGCCAACAAATTGGTATCGATAACTCGTTTTGTAGAAATAAACATGCCAACAAATTGGTATCGATAACTCGTTTTGTAGACATAAACATGCCAACAAATTGGTATCGATAACTCTTTTTGTAGACATAAAAGATGTTGTGTTGATCACATATGCAAATGAAATGTCTCGTCATGTCGATGATAGTTTAATACTTCCATAGTAACAATATCTACATGTTAAGCATGTATTAAGCTGCTGTCGTCACGACGAAATATTTCTACAGCATACGTAATCAAGACGATGTCTTGTTTGTCAACAAGACGAGTGCTGTACTAGCAATGTATTGGCATGATTATTTAGACATAATGGCATATTGATATGTCTAAATTGTCTTACTGTATGTAAGTCAACATGTTGCCACAATATAACAAGCTAAATATGTAAAGTTATCATCAATTACTTCCAAAACTATAGTCTAATGTAATTGAACTCTGATTTATTAAGTGCATATAGCTGTGATATAAGTTTAGATAAATAAAACCTCGACGATAGAGCTTATAATCATACAAGTGAAAACACACGGGTAAATACGGTAATACATCTTTACAATTGAGTAACTACTATAAGAATGTCGTATATAACTTAAGTGTATGTAATTTAATGTAATTGTTTTAAGTCCAGAGTAATTATATTCTACTAATTTGTGATAGAAACCAATGACTGATATATTTAGTCAATCAATAGATTAACGGTATAAGTAGTTGAGGGGGGTACTGAGGCCCAAGGGGGGTACTATGGACCCATACGGGATTTTAACATTGGGGGGCACTATGGGCCCAAAAGTGTCAAAAGTGCCAAGATTTATAGGCCCGGGGGGGGGGGGGCACTATGGACCCAAACGGGAATTTATCATAGCGGGACTACTTGGGGTACAAAAGGAAATTTTAGCACGCCGTATGTAGTGACGAATACAACGTCATCTACCATCAAAACTGGGGAGGGTGTTTTGATAGTAGATGACGTTGTATTCGTCACTACATACGGGGCGTGGGGGACATGGCAATCATGGAAAATAATTAATCTTTTCTTGTAAAATGGGTGGTCCTGATAAGGACGGTTGGAATTTTTTGTTTAAGAGTTCATCTAGAGGAGGTGTGGGCACCTCCCAGGCTTTGCTCTACATGCAGGACAGCTCCCCCTCCATGTTTTGAAACTCATGCAGCGCTTGTTGTTATTCAAAACAAATGGAGGATGGTTCGCTTCAGGATCCCAATTCTCTTTATTTTCGTCCTGCTCCATCATCCAATGTGGTTTGATAGGGATCTTCTTCTCCCTCTCCTCCTTCTCCTTCTTCTCCAAGTCTTGGAGGAGGTGCCACGCCACCTCTAGATGAACTCGAGTCTGTCTGATGATTTCAGTCTTGTTCATTCTCTTGAATAAACGGTGGGATAGCTCTATCGGGGAAGGTGTTGTTTTAATATACTAGAAGCGCGGACGTGAAGGAAAACATCCCTTACACCTAAAAAAACATCACCCCACTACCCTGAGCGTCTGACGTCATTCCTTTGACGTCATTCTTGGCTTCGCGGATTTTTGCACTCCATCACCCCTTACTCTAAAAGCGCGGACCTAAAAGAAACTACTTTTGATAAAAATGAAACACACACCATACAATCCATATTTTTTATATTTTTTTTATATCAAACTTTCACACACTACACAACTATTTTTTTCTTTTTTAAATTTTTTTAACTTTTTTTTAAATTTTTTTATATTAAACACACTCCACAAACATACAAGGGAAAAGGGCTTTTTTTTGTTGGGTGGGCTATCACAAACAAACAAACAAACAAACATTGAAACATATAAAACACACACATATATATATATATATATATATATATATATATATATATATATATATATATATATATATATATATATATATATATATATATATGGCACTATGAGAGTAGTGATCTTTTCTAGAGATTGGGGGTGGCCCTTATAAGGACCGTTGGGTTTAGGAAGTTATGTTGTTTTTTAACTTCTTATGGGTGAAGTAGCAGTTGTAGCAGCTCCAGCAGGGCGGCCACGTTTAGCGATTGGTCTCACAGCTTTAAGACAGGCAGGTCTCTTTCGGGTGAAAGAGAAAGCAAATTCTTCACAGTCAATCTTGCAACTTACTTCTCCGTCAGGTAGTTTGTTGGACTGCATAAGTTGTTGTTGCTGTTGCTGTTGTTGTTGTCTTTGCTGTTGTTGTTGCTGCTGCTGCTGCTGTAGTCGTTGTGCTACCTCCCATTCTGTTCTTTCCCGAAGTATTTCTTCTCTCAGTACCTCTTCTACTAGATCATGCGCCATTTGAATGAACGTCATCGTCTTTCTCTCCGGGTGGGTTTCCATCAAATGATTCTTCACCATCTGAATGTTTACCATAGCTTCATTCAGCTTTGTAATCTTGGTTGCTGCCATCTTCTTTTTGAACTGTTGAGATCTTTTCGAGTCAACGAGAATGACTACACTGGCCAACGCACCGCTTTATATGCTTAACGCGCGGACGCGATGGAAAACATGGTAGGGTTTCAGATCGACAGTGAGATAACAGATAGAGGAAAGAGGTAACTTTTTTAGATCGATAGAAAGAGAGAGAGAGAACATAATTATTATTTTTTTCAAATTCAATAAAAAACCACACAACACCATATTTTTTTTCAACAATAACAATTTTTTAATCAACAATAACCATTCTAACATAAAAAAACTAACAATTCAACAATAAATTTTAAACAGGAACATATTTACAGGGTTGACAACGTTGGGAAGGTAAACTAAACTTCCACCTTTCTACATCTACATCATTCTGATGCACACTTCGTTTGTGAGCTAAAGACAAGAGATAACCATAAATTTCACAAAACCATCGTTCTACTTTAGCATCGTTTCTAACATAGTCAACTCTATCAAACCAAGTCACTAAATGTTCTAAGGAATATCCGAGACTGCGTTGATGAAGAAAATGTACACAATATTGTCCACACACCATGGAATTTGATCCTTGTAATCTAACATTATTGAATCTAGTTGAGACGACATTTCTTCTCATAAAGTCGATGATGTCGTTTTCCAAAGGAGGTAATCCATAAGAATCAAACTATTCCACACAGTGATCGTTGGGAAAGTACACGGTAACCCAATGGGTTCCTGGTAGATGACTGTCGTCGGTATTGATGACATAGGCATGAACGTCTTTCGGTTTACGATGAGGTAGTTCATCTTTAGCACACACCACAGGATTCCAAGAAGAAGTGTAGGAACTACGAGTCAATAGGTAATGAAGTTCCCTGGTATCCATTTTTTCTTCTTCTTTTCTTCAATGGAAATAATAGGTCACCAATTCACACCTGACTTTATGCTTGAATTGATCTGTCTTGTAATTCCAGGAATATTCACGTCGGATAGGCTCTACACTCTGTTGAATGAGTCCTTCGATACGTCTGATCTCCAGAGGAGTAAGTGGAGGAAAAGAAGAATTCTGCAAGACTTTATACCACTGTTTCAACACGTGTTCATCTGAGATTTGTGACCAGGCCGTTTCCAAATATTCATCCAATTTTTCTTCACCTGTCAACATCATACATTTGTCGTGTTGTATCTGACTGGGATGATCGTTTTGACATCCATAACATTGTTTTTCAATCAGGCTGTTAATTCTTTCAGTCAATTCCTGAGCATAACAGGTCACTAACTGTTTTTCTTGTTCTGGCCATCGACAAACCATAAATCCAGTAAACACAGGAACTGAATTGTTTTCTTCTTCTTCTTTTTTAGGTTCTGAACGAATGACTTCATCATCATCATCATTATCCTTTGTGGTAGTTTGTGACTGTTGAATAACTTCACAAAATCCCTCATCTATCTCCATAAGTTCTTCTTCGTGCTGCATCTTTTTTTTCTTCTAATAGTCTAGAATTACTTCTCTCAAACTGTTGATCTCTAGAGTGTTATCAAATTCTGCAAACAAGACGACGTTCACTGTCTCGGGTAGAGGATTTGTAAACTGAAGTTCCACTCGAAGGGGGCCTGATTTTATAGGGTGGAAATGTCCTTCATCGCTGCCTTGGTCCGGAGTGAAATCAAATCCCCACAAGGCATACCCTCCTGCATAATCCTCGTACGAAATGCTGTGGCTGGTGTTGGTACCTAACTGTCCTGTGGCTTCATACAGGGTCAAGTGAGATCGTAAGTAATTTTTATGGCCGTCGCTAAAGTTAGGTTCAAAAGGTCTGGTACACAAGGTCTTGCCATCTCGACTGACTTCTATCTTGGAGACGTTAAAGTGCTGAAACTGGAACGGATTCTGATCGTGGACTCCGTTGAAGGCTGAATTTCTGACCATACCAATCAGCAAGCGTTTGGGGATCTGTCCTTGGAAGACGTGATCTTCGACTATGGATCGGAGTCCAGCGGCCACTGTAAAGGTTTTCACTTCCACACGTCTAAGAGGATACTTAGCAGTGGTTCTGCTCAAGGTTTGACTGATGTCGTTGGCCACTTTCGGTAAGACTTCTACACGTTGCACGTACAGTTTGGCTTCTTGGATGACAGTTTTCCACTCGTTAGCAAAAGCCATCAAATGGAAAGCGGTACTACTGCGATTCAGTCTCAGGCGTACATCTACTCCGTTCAACAAATACTTGTCTTGCAACCACATGTCCAAATGCAAACGATCCATCAATTCTAAACTGCGCTGTCTGATTTTCTTTCGACGGTCGTTAAATCCCACATTGTGCGGCTCTGCTGAAGTTATTCTTGCATTAGCAAAGTCAATACCATCAATCCTCGCCGGCACTGACACCTGTGTGTTGTCGAACAATGTCGGAGTGTCAGGTTTCCAGACCACTGAAGCATCCAGATGAGTGTTCTTGGCTTCTTTTCCATACGTCAAGAGATTTTCCAAGTAAGCACGGTAAGGGTAAGTATCCAAACTGCTGCTGACCAGTTTGTTATTCAAGTACAAATCTATTCCACTGAACAAGGAATGCATGAAATTATTGACTGGAGCTACTCTGGAATCGCCATCAGGAAGGCTGCTATCCGCCGTTTTGATCACTTTGAGTTTCAGGTAGAAGTAGCTGTCATTCAGATCGATGTAATCTTCGGTTTGTCCTTTGATTTCAAATTCGATAGGAGCTGAATCCGACAAAGACGATACAGGATGAAATTCTACCCATTGGGATTCTTGCATCGTCATCATGGTGGGAGTCATGGTAAACATATCCAGTTCTGACTTGGTACATTCGCAAGAATCTCGGTGCATCATTTTCAATGGTTTAATAATCAAACACGTCTAATTCTCTGATGGTTCTTTTTCTTTTCTTATTCTTTTTGGAAGTACCGTGTGTTCTTTTATGAACTTTGAAAGGATTTCGATGTTGTCGTCGTCTCTTTCTGCCTTGTCCTTGCTGTGAAGTAATGCCAGAGCCTGAAGCGTGAAGCGTATTTATAGGATTTTCTCGGAGACCCAAAAGATCTTTACCAGTGTTCATCAACACATTTTTAACTGCTCTCATAAAGGCTTCTTTAGGATTTTGTTTGTCGATGAGGACATTTTGCAAAAATTCTTTTCCTTGTGTCAAAGCGGCATCTTTTAAGGCATGAAATCCTCGACTCACCATCGGTTTCAAAATAGGAGCTACCGTTCGAAAAGCCGATCTTAACATATCTCCTAAACCATGTCTTCGTTGTCGAGCCACTCCTCGGTACACTGGATACATTTTTTTTTTGGGATGTTACAAGATGTTAGAGAACCTTTTTTCGAAAATGTAGTTTCACCGTGACTTTTCCTTTGTCAATGAATGGTACACTTTGTCCCAAATCTCCTTTTATACTAATGTTGACACTGTCAAAATACGATTTACTGACTGGAAGATAATGAGGGTGTACAAATTCACGGTGAACGTGAAACGTGTTTCCACCTTCTTCGTACGCACCAGCATCAGTATTTACTTTGAAAGGAATGACTCTCAGTAAGGGCGCAGCTGTGTGTCCCACCACGCTGTACTCTACCACATCGGAGTACACAAACATTAAATTCAGTCCAATGTTCACTTCGATAGGGCTGCGAAAAGCATCTGCGAATTCTATGTTGGTTGAAACTTTTCGATTGGTATACTCTTTATTTCCACCCAAAATAGCATACAACCCAGAAGAAAATTCAATGGTCATGAATCTTCTCTCCTGCTCGGGTATACCTTTTTCTTTAGCAGTTTTGTCGTCCACGATATCACTAGTAACTGGGTCTACCAATAAAAATTCAATGTGGACACGGCGTGCCACATTATTGAAACTGACACGTACAATTTTTCGGTTATTGTTTAAGGCTTTGCCAAATTGATTTTCAATGATGGACTCAATAGTGTCCACCAAATGTCCAGAACTAAAATAATACCCCGTAGGAATTCTCAGGGTATACTGACCAAAAACCTTTTTTTTTTCATCTGATACCTTTTTGAATGATCCCTTCATGTCAGGATTACTTTTGTCTCCTTCCCAGATTTTAGGATCATTTTTTTCCAAGTCATCTTGTATTTTTTGTTCAAGATTTCCACAATGATAGTGTTTTGACCTTTGTTGATGTTCATGATTTGCGTAGGATGAATGATGTCTACCAAAGCCACTTCTCAATGAGCATCGTGATCCAATTGAATGGATTGAGGTAATTTGGTGGTGAAACAACATAAAGTGTTGTTAGGAAACACATTCATGGAACTGTCACTAGGCAAAGTTAAATAAAATTGGTCATTTATAGTTCCAAAGTGGTTCTGGTGTCCCAGGAGTCACTCAAGTGAACAGAAGAATGATGTTCAAAAGGTTCCAAAAGAGGGTTGGTATTTTGGTGGTGACTGGACGAAGAAGAAGGTGGACTGGCGTTGGTCGTACTCCCGTGGTGGTAACTGTTGTCTGTCGTTGTCGTAAATTTCAAAGAGGGACTGGGTAAAAGATAACCGATGCAACTGCTGAGTAAAATGGTCCACAATTGTTTGTCTCCTTGTTGTAAACTCAAATTGGCAATGGCTGCTCCGATGACACAATACATCACAAAGATTTGGCAGAAAAAGACGATTTGATTTTTAGGTACACGTTCTCCGCACCACACCCAAAGCGGTTGTTTTTGTAATTCTTGAAGAGAAGAACTCTGCGAAGGAGTCGTTGAAGTCGTGGTTGCTGTGTTGAATGGCATGTTGTTGGGTTACTTCTTTTTCTTTTTATAGTCGACGACTTGAGAAGCAGCAATCCAAGAATCAAAACTAGGAGGATATCCTTTCCAACGTACTTTGACTTCTTCTACTCGACGTTTACCTACTTTACGTGTTCTTTGTTCGAGAATGCTTTCGATGTCGTACCAGGCGTCTTCTTTTTTGGTCACTCGTTGTAACTCAGGCAAGTAAAATGTTCCTTTGAGTACTTCACCGTGCATGTCTTCCAATTTATAGACGGGAGGATCACGTCCACGCACGGGGGTAGTGACACGAAACAATTCGGTGGTCCAGTTGGGTAAATAACCTTTGTCAAAAGTCCGTTTGGTTTTTCCGATACGAACCCAATCTCCCGTCTTTAACTCCAACAAGGGTTTCTTCTTCTTTTTTTTCTGGGGTGAACCAAACAATTTATCAAACACAGTCACTTCGTTTTCAGGGCTGACCTCTTCGGGGGCACATCCGATGCTACGATGGTACGATTGATTGTACGCTTTGACCAAACGGGGTAACACGTCGATGTACTTGAGAGTATGTTGATGTGTAAAGTATTTCCACATGCGTTCTTTCAAAGTTCTTTGAAAACGTTTCACAATACTGGCTTTGGTTTCAGGATTTTCGGTAGTAAAAAAATGAATTTGTCTTTGTTTCAATTCTTTGCCATCGTAAAGGTTGGCGACCACTTTGTTTCAAGACCAATTTTAAGGCACGTACCAATTCGGTACTGCTTTTAGAGGTCAAAGACACGACCCAAGCAAATTTGGAAAACACGTCGATGACACAAAACAAATATTTGTGACCACGATTGTAAGTGGCTAAATGAGAGACGTCGGCTCAATCGGCTTGCCATTGATGATCGATGCCTTCCACTTGAGTTGTACTTCTAGAAAATTGACGTCGAATGGGTTTGTGTAACGTGTACGTCGATTGTTCTTGTAACCATCGTCGTACTTCGGGCAAACGTACACTTTTCAATTTACTTTTAGCAGCTCGATATAATTTTTGAACTCCTCCGTAACCAGCAGCATGACCAGGATTGTAATAAAGGCTAGCTAAAAGTTTCTTCATGATTCCCTCAAGAATAAGTCAACCAAATACCAATACTCTTTTCTTCGTGGGGTATCTTTTTGGATTGTTTACGTGTCCGACGTCCCACTGGTGTAAAGGTGGATGTTGTTTGAACAGGGGTCATCGGTTCTGTTTTGACTTCTGACTTCACTTCTTTCTTTTTCTTTTCTGAGGGTAATGGGGTTGACAACATCTTTTTTATCCAACCCGGTGTGTCTAACTTTTTTTTCTTTTTAAGAGTAGTTAGTGTTGGTAATTCTTCTTCTTCTTCTTCTTCTTCTTCTTCTTTTACGGTCATTCCTGTACCGGTGTCTGTTTTAGTAGTGGTGGTGACTTTAGGTTCACTTTTCATCAGGGTTTTGAAATCTCTCAGAGTGGGTGGAGCTGTTTCGTCGACTGCTTTTTGGCGAAAGAGTTGCAGACGTTGTAAAAGTTGACCGTACCGTTGCGATTTTTCTGTTTCTGACAAATCGCTTCGTTCCATCAGGGATTGTAATTCTTGTTGTAACTGGGACATCTCGTTGAGATTAGGATTGGGTGGTAAATGAGGTATCCGTTGTTCGTTCCAACGATGAAATTCCATCCATCGTTTGTAAGGTACTAAAGTCAGTTTTCGTCCTTCCATTTCATCCAAAGGTACCAAAAAGGTGTGGTCTTTTCAGAGAAGGGTGGTCCTTTTTATCTTCTTTTTTTTGGTTATCGCATGACACCTCCTAAAAGCGGTCCAGCAATCGTTCCTAACAAAGGAGCTGCTATTTTTAACAACGGTCCTATCAACATAGGTAGAAATCCTCCTCGTTGCACCAACATTTTTTTCTTTTGTTGAAGAGGTATTTTCTTTTTCACCATTTGACGAAGAACGTTCCGATGTTTCCCTAATTTTTGTTTTTGTATCTTGGACAAAGGTACCGTTCCTTTTAAAACGTTCAAACAACATTCACACACGGTATCGATGATTTCTTTGGGGGCTGTTTGAATGAGTTGTTTTCGCATGGGAGGATTGGATTTGGTTAGGACAGACAAGACATCCCAATGTTTTGCCAGACGAGGTGAACGTAGTCCTTTTTTGGTGGTTTTACTTTTCTTCTTTTTTTGGTGGTGGTGTAAACGTTTAGGAGTCATCTTTTTTTAGTAGGATAGAAAACAAGTCTGAAGTCTCTGGCAGGGTACCCTTCTATTTTATACTGGAACACGTCTCCACTGATTGTCTGCACGACGTACCATCTTCATGACAGGCCTCACTCGACGTGGAGGTGTTTTCAAGGGACTAAATCGTCTCAATTCTTCTTTGGATAAATTCACTAAACTTTGTAAGATACCGGTTCTTTCTTGGACTTTGGTTTTAGGGGATGGTACTTTGTTGGTTGCTGCTGCCATGGCCAACTCAGCCGAAGTCGAGGGTCCCGAAGGGGTAACTTTCGAAATAGGTTTCCATTTTTGCATCAAATTAGGAAACACTTGTCTTAAGTCTGGTTTGGCAGGCATCATCATGAAGGGTGGTGAAGAAGAAGAAGACAAAGATGATGAAGTGGACGCAAGGAGACCTCGTCACTGCTGGTGGTGATGGCAATGATGCTGGTGGTGTTTTGCGGGTGTACGTTTGCGTCCTGACCGCAGTACCTCTCTTACGGCGGGTGCTAGTGGTGGTGGCGGTGGTTGTAGGTGTTGTTTTCTTCTTCTTGGCACGACTTTTCTTTTTCTGGTGGGTGGCTTTCTTCTTTTTCTTTGGACTTTTCTTCTTTTTGGGTGTTTTGGGTTTTTTGGCTTGGGCATTAGGATCCCATTTCAAAAGGGAACGAATCATGACCCCTCCTAAAGAACCGCTTCCACCAAGAGTTAAAATGATTTGTTTTTTAGTCCGTGAATCGATTCTAGGATCAGCTAGTTGTGACAATGCCCCTTTATGTTTTTGAAAAAAACGTTGAGTTTGATGAGGGATGTGAATGATGCCTTGCAGTAATTGACGTGCTGTCAAAGTAAACCATCGTAACTCTTCTTTAAGACTCGCTTCTAACAAATGAGCACGAACTTGTGCATTTTTTTCACGACTGATGCCATACAAGGCACGAATCAATTTAGCCGAAGGATGAGCTTGAAGCTAAGTCATCTCAAAAGAGTGTGAGACAGAAATGACGTAGTAGGTTGTTTTTATAGTTTTTTTTTTTTTTAAATTGGCTGAAGGGGACGTGTAAATGACAGGACCACCTTCTTGACCCCAAGGGTGAAACAATTGGTCACGAAATCTCAAATAGTCAGGAGTGGTGGGTTTTAAGTCAATGAGTAAATACTCGTGAGGGGTTTGAGTTGCATCGTCGTACGCATAATTCAACCAAGGAGCACCTAACTGTTTGGCTAACACTTGTACTTGAGATTTGTCTCTGGGGCTTTTAAACAAGACCACGTAATGAGCGTTCAGACTGATTTTCCGATGGGCTTTACTTTGTTGAAATAAATTTTGAGTAATGTAGACAATACTAGCATTACGATGGTGTCCTTTTCGTGTAAACCAAAGTTTAATTTCTTCTTCGTCTTCTCCTAACATGTCGTCGAAGATGACCAAATGTGTTTGACTCACGTCAGACACGATTCCATCGTCTTCGTGAGGAATACCATCCACAAACGAAATGGTTTCTCCTTGACTTTCTTGGAGTAGTGTGTAAGACGATTGCCACTCTTTGTAACACCACACGATACGTTGAGGTGGACGATCGAACAAATAACCTTTGTGTTCGATCAAACGTTTGACAAATTCGGTTTTACCTGAACCACTAGGTCCAGCAATCAACATGTTAAATGGATGGCGCAGATACGAAGCGTTCCAACTTTGGCGATCTAACTTTTCGTCAATCACTTTGACCACAGAAGAGGAGGTAGACGAGGTAGAAGAAGATGATGTAGCCATGACTGAGGTAAGAAGATTTTTGAGAAGAAGACAAAAGACCCAAGACATTTTATACGTTTCATACACGTTTATTTTTTTAAAAAAAAACAACCAACACAACAAAGCATATTTACAACTTTACACGAACACGAAGAAGCGAACGAGTGATAAAATAGCAAAGTAAAATGATCACGTACACGATTAAGGCTACCACTAAAACATTTAAAGTGTTGTATAAACAAGTCAATGTACAACATTTTGGTGTCCTAGGAATGAAATACACAGGCACTGCTTGGGGTGGTATTCTTCTGGTCGTCTTTGTTTTGGTAGAAGAATGCTCTGACGACGGCGGTAAGGAAGGGTTGTGTTCCTCAGGGGGTGGTTGTTGTATTTGGACAACGGTGGTGTTCTCATCTTTTTCTGTTGTGTCAGGTTCTTCTTTTTCTTCTTTCAGGGTTTCCCATTGAAGTTCCCATTTTTTCACTTTTGGACACTTATGGACATGTTGCCAAATCTTTGGCAAACTGGGCCACTTCTTGTATCCAAGATTGGAAACCAAGGTTTCTCCAGGGACGTACATCTTTCCAATTGAAAAGTTGTTGGTGTAACTCACTAGCAAAACACACTTCTTCAAATGTTTTATAGACAGATAAAGTGTGACGAATGTCTTCTTCACATGGAGGTTCCTCACTGATTTTCATTACCACTCTCAACGCTTTAAGTACAATTTGTCTTTCGTGTACTGATAAAATCAAGTTTTTATAATCTTCTTCTTCTACTAAGACCAAAGAAGAACAAAGGGTCATATTGTTTTTTTGTTTTTTTTTGGACTCGACAAATTAGTCCAAAGCAACCACGGTTCCTCCAAAATAATCCAAGGCAAACACTTGTCCTTAAAAATATTCCACAACGCATGTCCTGGAAAACGAATTCCAAGATAAGCAGTCACTAAGACACATACCATATAACGTCCAAAATTCAATGGAAAGAATTCTTGTAACAAGTCTTTATAATCCTCTAAGGCCTGAACACGATCGTTGACTTCCTTCCACGGAATCCGTTTCACGAGTGACGAGTAGAGCCCAGACATACCGGTACATTATAGGGTGAGATGGCTAAGGTAGGTATCTTGGGTGGCATGTTTTTATAGCCAGGCTCCCAAGGATGGTACCTTTTGAGAAAGTCTCCTTCAACGTAGTGCCAGCAATATATGTTTCCCAGAATCAGTCTTCTATGACTTTGGAAGAGAGCATAGCGTACAGCTCGAGAAATGACTTTGAGTTTACGTTTCACTTGGATCTTGACAAACTCTCGGTAAATCTTTTGACGCAATTCCAAAGGCAAGCCACAAATGTACTCTGGTAAAGTTTCCGACTTGGAAAAAGTAACTCTCTTTTGTGTTCTTCACGATACTCGTGATAGTTTTTCTTCAAAATCAGACTTCTGATATGTCGAAAGTCACGATAGTACGCAAATCGAGGAATGAATTGAAGTTTACGTTTCACTTGAATCTGAACCAACTCTCCGTAAATAAGTTTTCGCAACTTCAAAGGCAAGTCACGAATGCGATCTTCTAAGCTAGGTATATAATGAAAAATGCTTTCTTGCAACTCCAAAGGTAAACCACCAATGTATTCTTCTAAAGAAGTATTCTCCTCCGACATGGAACTTTTTTTACTACTTCTTCTTCTGTTTGGCATCTGGCTCATCGTACCCGTACTCTTCTAAGGCCACTAAAGGTAAGAACTGACAGTGCGGAGACCATCTGGCATGTTCAATGTAAGCTGAGTCGGTAGGCTCCCATTGGTGAAGTCTCACACCGCAACTGAAACATTGAACTTTATCTCCTTCTCCCACGTATTTAAATCCAGGTCTGGCTAAAGCTTCAGGTTTAGGTCCTTGTAGATATTTTGGCCACTTGTCTTTGAATGTCTCGAGTCGACTTTCATACTTGGAATAACCAGGCAAAGTCACTGGTATCGTCAACTCTTTACTCCTGTAGGTATGATAATTATTAATTGAACGATTAATAAAGAGTAAAGGTCGTCCTGCATCGTTAGAGGGTCGTCGGTGAGTGACTGAATCCACGATGTCACAACGTACGGAATCCGTTTGATCGTGTGAATCGGGGATGCCAAACCGTACGGAATCCGTCCCGTCGCATGGCACTGCATCGCACTCCAAGTCGTGATGATGGTGGTTGGAGTTCACACCACCACCACCACTAGATTTCTCCCTTGGTGGTGGGTGGGTGGCAGTTTGAGTACTCTTATTGTAGTTTGGTGGAAGGATGACAAAATGACTCATCTTCTTTTTTTTTCTTCTTTGTAGGTTTACGTCTGTATTTGCAATGAATGGTTTAACTTGAAAGGGGTACCTTTTTTATACTGCAGATCGGCGTGTCCGTAAGGCAAAGTGGTGTGGTCTGCAAGTCTCACTCGTTTTTGGTACACGATGCGGTACACTTTTTGAACAGGTCGAGTAACGATTTGATGATTAGGTAGTCGTACAATCTTGTGAGGTTCTAACGTGTGCACTTGAAAGTCTTCCACTTGTCCAGACAGTAAAGCATTTTTTAAAACCTCAAAGTTGACTACTTGGTTAGTTCGATAGTTCATAGTCAATCCTTTGACTTTACAGGAGGTGTGAAGCTGGCTTTGTGGGTCTCGGTATCGGTAGCCGTAATTTTTAGGGCCACCGCTGGCAAAACTCAGAATGGTGTCTTGAGGGTGCTCGTCCGTCCAGGCTCCTAAACGATCTCCTTGAATGGTAGGGTGGGGGCAACCGGGGCGATGAATGTAGATGCAACTGTCGGTGTCAAAGTACAGGACACGATCTCCCAAGACTTCTAACGCTTCGTCGTACAATTTCAAACGAGCATGGGCGGTCACGTAAGCGGCAATGACTACGTTACTAAACTTGTCAGGTTTGACAAACTTGGGTTCTTCTTCGAAATTGACTATGATCAAATCATCGCGGACAATTTCGACGTGTTTGACTAGTATACTTTTATCTTCCACTAGTTTAAAGTAACGATAAGGATCGGTGACGTATTCCGTTTTGGGTAAGATCGTACGTTGGGCCATTTTTCCCCACAAGCAATTGAGCATCACTTTGGTAAACGATCTTTTTCCTTCATTTTTTTCCACCTCTTCCAAAGTGATGCCTTCGATGTTACGGTACTCTTCTTTAAATCGTTCTTGGTCTTCGGGAGTCTGACACCACGAAGGATAACCACTTGCTTCTTGTTTCAGTTTTAAAAACTGATTGACGTACCCCGAGAAAATGCCTGGATGATTGGTGGCGTCGTCCTTTTGGTATTGGGCTGTAGTTGGAAAGTGCCAGATTTCATACACTTTCAACAAACGGTATCCACGATCCAGTGCCCGAAACAATTCGGCGCTAACCCACGTTCCTGTCAAAGACCGTTCTTCCTTCGTGTGGTGACAGGGATGATCTTGGTTGCACGTTTCAGCACACGTCCGACATAAAGGAAACATCAGTTTTCCTTGACAATGGTGAGGTAAGATGGGATGGTACAAGTTTGTCGGAGGTAAGACTTTACATTTAATTAATCCTTCGTATTGACGAATGTGTTCCACGTCAATGTGTTCTGTCAAAATTTCAGGGTGACCGGTGGGAAAACGAGCATATTTACACACCCAAGGATACAAAGAACATACGTCGATGTATTTGATTTCTTCTCCTTGGGATTCATTCACGTCGTACAGCAAGCGAGTGGCATTGGTTCGTCCTCCAAATAAACTGTGTCGCGGATCCAAAGGTTCGATGTCGGCTGCGTCGTAACTTTGAGTAATGTTCTTAAATTCAGGATCAGTTTTCAAACGTCGATCGTACTCGTGCTCCCACATTTCTACCACTTGGTATCCTTGACTTTCTAAGTGAAGTCGTCGTTGGCAAGTCTGTTCGTATAACTGTTCCATGGTAGAATCTGAATAAGGACCTTTCATCTCTCGATCAGGATAACAAGTAGGGCATCCGTGAAACAAACAACCCTGAAACTCGTATACTGTGTGCGGGTTTTCTAAATCAAATCCATCCACGGAATAACCTCCAATCTTCTTTTCTCCTCCTCTGTTTCTAGCATGTTGTATCCATTTGTCTTCTTTTTTACACAAGTAATGAAACCAACGTAAAGCTTTGACCGAATATTGACGACTAGCAAAGAGAGACGTGTTGGAGTCGATGATGGCTAGTTGGTTCTCGGGCATGAAATTTTGCCTGTAGACTAAGGAACAGGCTTTAGGTAAGGTGGCTGCATCTTTCAAAGGATCGACCTCTCCGTGATCGAGAAATAACTCTCGAAACTTTCCACAACAACGTCTTAAAATATCTACATCAGATCGACAATATTTGAGCATCTCTTCTTGAAAGTCAAATGGATCGGTCTGGTGAGCGCGGTACCAAGTGTGAAAAGCTTCTCGCTGTTCGAGGCGCATTCCGTCGGGGTCGTAATCATGAAGGTCAGGCAAATGAGGTAGGACGGCATGTTGATTAGCTTCCGTGTTGAAGAAGTGAGGAAAGTAGCCTTTACCCATTTCTGTCATGCCGAACGTTTTTGGCATGCGACTCAAAGGCATGGCCAAATAACTCATAGAATCTTTAAACTGTACTAGTCCAACTTTCATGTAGATGAACTTTTTTTCCGTTCATGGTGACTTCCGGACGTTCGGTCCCATGGTTCAAATAATAATTTAGTAAAAACTGCCCATCGTATCACGAAAAATTGTGAGCTATGACGGTGGCATACCGATGACAATCTCCATAACGTTGAATGTCTTCTTCGCTCCAACTGTCGTGGGTGGTAGGGTCTAAAACCCATTCAGCAAACTCAGACAAAGTGTTAACTCCACGAAAGATTTTTTCACGTCCTCCTGGAATCCGACTACAATGAGGACAGTGAAAATGAATTGATTCTTGAATACACTGATCACAAGCCCGATGCGCCACACAAAAATTGGGAATGTGAATGCCTGTTTCTTGAATGCATTCAAAATCAAAAAAGATGAAATCTACTTGTTTCTTGTTCTTGTTCTTCTTTATTTCTTTCTTCTCTGTCTTGTCAAACTTTTGAATAAAACATCGATGATCAAAATCGACGATCTGATGACAAATAGAACATTTTTTCTTGCCAGCACAAACGTGTCTCGTGGGGTTGTTGGTACGAATTAGCTGTCCACACGTAGAACACGATTTCAATAAGTCGCAAGCACATTTTTGTTGGTGACCTTGTGTCTTGCGATGCTGTTGGTAACAAGAGGGACTGACAAAACTTTGTCGACAGGCCTCACAATGGACGTGATTTTGTTGTTGTTCAGGAAGGCATGGTTGGTCTGCTAAACAGCCCCGACATCTTGCTCCGCAATGAATGTGTCGCTCCCGATTGTTAAATCCTTGGTTGCATTTCTCACAGTAGTAAGAGTATCCCAAAAATCCGGTGATACTAGTAATGGCATCAAAATGTTCTTGATGGTAATAGAGGTGAATGTATTTTCCTTCAGGAAAATCTGGGCCTCGAAACACCATATCTCCGCGCACTTCTTGAGGGTGAACTTTCAAAGTATAGTGAGGAGCCAAAACATCTTGAAGTTTCTGCATTTGAGAAATACCACACACGGTCTCTTTAGGGATCCCAGCTTGTTGCAACAGGAGTTCTGCTTCTTTTCGTTGTTGGGGTCTTTGCGATCGTCGAATGTTCTTCCAGGCTTTTTTCCATTCTTTACTCTCGTTCTTGTTGGCAAACGTACGCCCCACCACAATAGCTCGAGCCAAGCACATCTGGTCTTGAGTATTGTCAATTTGGACGACACTACGTTTGGTAGTACGAAGATCGTCCACCAATAACGGTTTCCTACTTCGTCCACTTCCTCGAGGTGGAGCAACGTGAGTCATGTAGAGTGTCGCCTTTCCATCGGTGATGGTAAACTTGTCATTGGATTGTTGCACATGTTCTATTTTGGACATGACTTTGTCTGGCGTTAATTCTGCCGGGGTGCTGAACTCGATCCAAACAGGACTCTTCAAATTGTCGTGATGAATGGCCAGTCTCAAGCGATCATCTTCTTTGGCTCCACATTGTTGTTTCAAGTTCTGTAACACAGAACGCCACAAATCGGTAATGAACCCCGCCGTTTTCTCGGGAGGTACTTCGGACTTGAAGTCTTTGAAGTGCACTGTGTGAGTGTAAGCTGTAGTTTTAAATTTTCGAGAAGTTATTTTTTGAGTCTCTCGAATCCGATAGTAATTTTCAGGAGGAGCCAAGGTACTAGGTTGTGTTTCTTGGTCTGGGGTTCTGGTGTTGGTAGTGGTGGTGGATTTTGTTTTGGGTGGGCTAGAAGGTGGTAAGGTTTCAGGTTCACTCATCTCCTCTTCGAAGTCACTTGCATGGACTTGAGCTAGCACTTCATCTAGCGGTGTTTCAGGCGGCACGGAAAATCGTCGTGGCCTCTTCGTTTCTTCTTCTGTTTTCTCATAGATTTCACGTGATCTTTTCATCTTGAAGTTTACTTTGAAACTGATTCAGTTTCACCCAGGGAACCTATATATATATATATATAGAGAGAGAGAGAGAGAGAGACCTTCTTACCTTCAGAATCAGTCTTTGGGATTGAACATTCAAACTGTGAAGATGAAAAGTACTGCGCTCGAGATAAAAGTCAAGATACTTGCTATATCTGCCAAGAGAAAGGACATTGGGCTTCAGAATGTCCACAACGTCAACAAAAAAGAGATTTTGGAATTGAATTGAATAAGTATGTCCATAAGGTGTATGATAATTATGCTGCTGACATACTTGGTAATGTCTATCATATGAAGTCTGGAAGGAAAGTCAAAGGAAATTTGAATTCCTTTGGATTGATAACTATTAATGTTGCTGGTAAGGAAGGAAAGAGGGAGAAACATACAAATCGAGGGAGATTTGTCTTTGAAGCGGTGAATGGAGTGGATCTACCAAGACAGAGTAAAGTGGTACATCTCAATGATGTACTTGATGATGATAGAATAGAAAATCTTCAAGTGATGACTACTAGTGAACAAACATGTTTGCACAAGCATGTGAAGAATGATAAAGAAAAAAGGAGAGTTAATTTTGGAAGTGCTAGAAGTGTGTTGTGCCAGTTTGTTGGTGAGACTGAGGAAAGAAGATTTGGGAGTATGAGAAAGGCTGTTGAATATTTTGATTGTAATGAAGGAAGTATCTACTATTGCTGTATTGGGATTTATAAGTCGGTCTTTTCGAAGAAGTTCCAGAAAAGATTTCAAGCTAGATTGGAAGAGCCATAGAAGAAGAGTCAAGTAACTAGAGGATTTGTGAGACCTGTGAAATTAACTGACTTGAATTCAGGATTATATAGTCGGATGGATTCCACTTGTGATGTGGCAAGATGTTTTGGATTACATCATTGTGAAGTTTACAATATTTGTCAAAAACGGCAGTGGATTCGAGATGCTAATGGACATTTTATTAAGTTGGAGTTTATCAATGAGAGTCCAGAAGAAAGTTATGAGAGAATTGTCGACAAGAATCTTCCTGAAGTGTCAGAACAAGAAGACGATGAAATGGTGGAGATGGAAGTGTATTGAACTGTATTGGACTTATATGAAATTGTTTATTACAACGAGTAACATAATGTATATACATTGAATAAAATATAACTATTATTGATGTATATCTCTGCTCTTGTTTGTTTTTTAGGTCCGCGCCTTGCGGGGGTAAGGGGTGATGGAGTGCAAAATCCGCGAAGCCAAGAATGACGTCCAAAGAATGACGTCAGACGCGGGGTAGTGGGGTGATGTGTTTTTTTTTTTTTTTTGGTTTTTTAGGTGTAAGGGATGTTTTCCTTCACGTCCGCACTTCTAGTATATTAAAACAATACCTTCACAACTTAAGCTACCCATTTTATTCAAGAGAATGAACAAGACTGAAATCATCAGACAGACTCGAGTTCATCTAGAGGTGGCGTGGCACCTCCTCCAAGACTTGGAGAAGAAGGAGAAGGAGGAGAGGGAGAAGAAGATCCCTATCAAACCACATTGGATGATGGAGCAGGACGAAAATAAAGAGAATTGGGATCCTGAAGCGGACCATCCTCCATTTGCTTTGAATAACAACAAGCGCTGCATGAGTTTCAAAACATGGAGGGGGAGCTGTCCTGCATGTAGGGCAAAGCCTGGTAGGTGCCCACACCTCCTCTAGATGAACTCTTAAACAAAAAAATCCAACGGTCCTTATCAGGACCACCCATTTTACAAGAAAAAATTAATTATTTTCCATGATTGCCATGTTTCCCCCACGCCCCGTATGTAGTGACGAATACAACGTCATCTACTATCAAAACACCCTCCCCAGTTTTGATGGTAGATGACGTTGTATTCGTCACTACATACGGCGTGCTAAAATTTCCTTTTGTACCCCAAGTACCCCCGCTATGATAAATTCCCGTTTGGGTCCATAGTGCCCCCCCCCCCCCTGGGCCTATAAATCTTGGCACTTTTGACACTTTTGGGCCCATAGTGCCCCCCAACATTAAAATCCCGTATGAGTCCATAGTGCCCCCCCTTGGGCCTCAGTTCCCCCCCCCTCAACTACTGGTATATTAACAGATTAACTATGAAGTTAATAACTTACGATAAATGTATATCGTCATATAAAACGCTCGGCTACCATGAATATTTTAGGCTTTACCAAAAAAATTGTTTTAATCCAAATTTAAATCTAAGATAGCCATGATTTTCTAACTTGAAAATGCATTTTTCTCTCTAGCTCGTTAATAAAGGTGTCGAAATTATCTGCTGAAAGTATCTGGCTTTGGTTTCTGCTTGAGAATTCCCAGAAAAATACCATAGTTACAGACATAGGCCTACATTACTGGTACAGAGAAATATAATCCGACACCTCTAACACAGCCATTCTGTGTCAATATTATGTTTATTAAGTTCTTTACCAAAGACCAGTGCGATGTAAAGTTTACTGATGTTAAAGTTAAACGGATGTAGAGCTTAAGCAAATAATGCCAAGGTTGCCAGCTATCCTTACACAGAAGGAGAACGACATGACATACTTATTGGATTTCGATATTACTCAGATGGAGAACGACATGATATACTTATTGGATTTCGATATTACTCAGGATTTTGCGGGAATTGTTAACAAACGAGAGATGGAAGAGTATCTTATCGAAAAGGAGCATTTTACGAAAGATAGGCATGAAGAGGATGCCCCGAATATATAATATAAAAAAAATAGAATGGTTGGGATAATTTGTCTAACTTGATGGATGCAGAGTAACAGATTGAAAACTTATAACAAGTATATCTGCCAATTAACATCTCGGGGCATACACTAACCAATTGTCAGCCATATTTCGGATTTAATAGACTGTCTAGATAGAAGATTGGTATCTACTTTCTTTAATTTGAAGACTAGAGAATATGACATTACTAGGGAACTGTAACTTATTATGAACGAGTATTAGGCTTACTAAAGTTGACTAAGGAATTCTACAAAGAACTTTTAGAGTAACAAATGGCTAAGGCTAATATGGAATATAACCAACTCTTTCTGGTATATAACTCTAAAACTTATGCACTTTGCCTACTATGTTAATTTGCAAACTTCCAAAATTGCAGGGATTCTATTACAAGCTACCCGACGAATGCAAAAGCAAAAGGGTCGTAAAATACTGTATATCTGCATTTTCGTGCAATGCTCTACCAATTAACCATATCGAATTTACGGAGGAAGATTTTTTATCTTTGAATATCCACTGTCTATCGTAGGTCTTGTTGCACGGAACAGTTGGACATATGATAACGATGTGATAAAAAAAAACAGCAACAAAAAACACACACACACAATTTGTATTCTGTCTCTAAAAAGATGTTTACAACCGGAGATATATGTAACATGTGATATATATGTATCTGATACAACCAATGTTTTACCACAAATATTCACTAATTTGAGACCACTGTCATTTAATTTGTTATCAAGAGTACCCCTGAAGTCAAGTCAGGTGAAATTTGAATGACAGTGTGATAATTGTTGGCACGTACGTTGCTCATTTCTGATTGGTTTTGTTGTCCATGGAAGAAATATTTAGTGGCTTCTGTAAACTGTTGCCGCAAATAGATTGAACAGATGCTTGCTTCCTGTAAATGCTAAACCATTAGCTATTACTCTTCATAACTGCTGCTGTATTAAATCAATGTATTGAAGAGTAACAAATTTTTGTACTAATTCCAATTTTTTTTTATCTCGTCATGACCATCGTCACGTTGTAATTTATAATAAGTGAGTAATACTTTGTTATCTTCCATGAAGTATGTGCGTGTTTCTTTTACACTGTAAAATCTATCTACTGGCTACTTTTTTTTAGTATCTCTAATGTGTAACTAACACATTAGTTGTTTACCTCTAACCCAATGTAAAACAAAATGCGTTCTCTGAGAAAATAAAATAGATCTTCGAAATTTACGTTGACAAAAATTGTGCATAAGCATAACTTTTTAATTTTAATTACATGTTGCTGTGAAGCATCTATTGGGCGTAATGTGCATTAAGCAAAACGCGATAGAGCATTGTTAAATCCATAAATGTTAACCAATGTCCGAGGTGTAGTTTCAGGCTTCAACTCTTTTAGCAACCCTTTCACAAATTCTTTGTAGCAGTTAGTTCAGTTCTAAGTATGTCTCTTTCTCCAAAATAAACTTCAGTACAATCCGGATGGAGTAAATCCGGACTCGGTAAATCTGAAAATAATTATCAATATACATCCAGACATTAGTTTCATTTTCTTCTCAAATTCATTTTTGTTTTTATTGATTTCTTTTTTAAAAATGTATCCACACTAACTCCAAATGCAGAGCAATATTTTCTACACCCATTTCCGTGTTCAAGTCGATTTTGAATAGCGCTATGTCTGCTTTTATTTCAGTGTAACTCTGTCGATGATATCACTTCCCTCAAGTGTCTTTAGTTAATTTCAGTTTTAACAGCCTCTTAATCAGAGTTAACTCTATCAATGCAGCTACTTAACGCGAGTATCTTTTTTTTATCTACTTCAGTTTTAATGCATCTTTAACTATTGTAAACTTTTTCCTAAAATCAACTTAAATCTGTTCTCAGCCTCTTCATCTGTTAGCCTATTTCGTAAATGCTATTTTTCACCACACCCAAGCTTTTGACCACTTCTCAATCAAAATCCTCTTTTGTATCTGTTTTAGATTCTTCATCCTGAGCATGCAGTTTGTTGCAAAACTCGGTGAATATAGCATCTTAAATTGTTTTGATTCTATCATTCAAATCTGTTATGATAAATTGTAAGTTGTCTTCCTTAATCTAACTGTGCTTTCATTTGCACTTTTTTTTTTCTTTTTTTTACGCCATCCATCGCTTTGGTTATCTCTGTTTAATCATTTTTTTTCTGCAACTAGCTGTAACTTCTCCAACTGAGATGGTAAAGTGACATGGTTTTCCTGAGTTTTTTATTTTTATTTTCTCCATTTCATTCTCCAAAGTTCTATTTCACTACTTATCCTCCGTCTGGTCGGTTGCAAAAATTGCCAAGCGTTAGGTAAATCATCGATTATTTATCTTACTGACTGTAGGATTTGTATGGTAGTAGATAACATATTGAATCTCTGTTTAAGCAAATCTTAAGTTTCCAAAATCTTTTTTCTATTCTCATCAATCTGTTTTTGAAGCTCTTGAGATTTTGCAAGGTCTTTCATTACCATTCCGTTCAAGAGCAGCTAGTATATTTATTATCAACTTGTTCCCTCTACGCCTTAAAGTCATTCAAATTGGGCTTACTAAATGTGTTTAGTATCGGGTTATCAACACTTCTCAAAACAAATCTTCTATTTGCTGCATCGGTTAATGTCAGGGTCACGTGAATTGACTATACGATTATTCCTGAGGTATATGTCACTATTAATCGTTTGACCTACCGTTCTCTCTTTTGAATCTGTTTTGTCTCAATGTGTAAATTTTCAATGGCTGCTCGAAGTGACATATTACTAAACGTTCTGTACATACAGTGTTTATATCAAGTTTAAAACACACATTACAAGCAGACAGTTAAAATCTATTACATTTCCATCTTTATCTCTTCTCCTGATTTTCAGTCTGGTAATAGTACCCCTCTGAAATTGTTTGCAATTGCCATAAGCATTGTATGAAGCAAAGTTTCCGTGAAATACATTGTTAATTAGTAAAGAATCAATTAAATAAGAATAATGCCATTAATGTAACTTTTGTGTTATTTATTTGTTCCAGGAAAATGTACAGATTTCTGGGTTTTAAAAACCCGCAAACTGTACCTGATTCAGTTCTCTGTCTACTGTATTCTAGAAATTATCATTGTAGTTATCTGTGTTCACTATGTAATTGTTATTCGGAGTGATTTTTACTTTGGAGTTGTGTTTCAAACATTCAACAGCAATACTTTCTTCCTTATCACCATTTTTGCAGTCATTCCCTCTTTGGCTCTTTTCATTCATCTTTCGAGGTTGTAATAACCATCATGACTGAAAACAATTCTCGCTTCATTCTGGTTACTGTTATAGTTAAAGAAATTGTTTCTGAGTTCAACTGAAATTTTGTAATACCCAACATTAGAATCTACTCTCTGTAATAAAACGGATAGTCTGTCACTTCTGTTATCAATTGGATTGGAGAAATATATTTCGCTTTCAGTAAGTGACTCAATTATAATGCAACTCTCCATTTACCTGACGGTGTTCAATTTTGCCAAGTGGAGAACAAACTTAAAGTTCTGCTACCAATGTATGTTTGATTTAAAACTCGATGGTACGGTGTTAACAGTTTTGTCAGGTAAAGTTCACGTGCTATAAGATAGTCAATTATGAACTGACCAAGTGAAAATGGAATGATTAAATTTGCAATTTCGCCAATGTCCATTCTTGATGGTGGATCTATTGTAAATTTTAAAAGCGTTTTCAAAAACATACTGTGTGTAACTGTGAGAACAGGTTTAAGTGTTGCGTGGGATGTGAGAACAGGTTTAAGTGTTGCGTGGGAAACATAGCTAATTTTTGCTGTTGGTATTTTGGGGTTGTGGGAGGGGAGGATTGTTTCCAAGGACATTATTTATCTAACGAAAAGATTAGCCAGCAGGCGAGAATATATGGTATTGCATTGCATGATACTGTCATGCTGTAGTTTTCCCTTGTGCTTTGTTTCATTGATCATTGTTATTTTCAACATCTGTTACCACTGTGTGTTGAAGTTTTGAACCTACTTTACGTTTTAACTCACAAAAGCTCCCCAAACACCTTCTTCACCACCTATGAAATGAATGATTGTGTTGTTTGAGGTTATTTAATTTCTTTTGTGTTGTGTTATTTTAGGCAATGCTCCAACATATTGTTTCTTATTCAAACGTTCGGCTTTTCTCTTTTAAATGCCTCTAAACGTTTACCATTTTGCCTACCAAGTTCAACACTACGTGGATCTTGTGTCCTTTGTGAAGTTACTTTTTCAAGTTCTTTGCCTCCCTTGTTTTCGGGTTGCGTTTAGTCTTGCTCCATTTATTTGGCAATGACATTTGAAAGATAGATCAAAACTATTGCAGTATAAAATTATTGCTAGCTGAAAGATGGCTTACAATGTTGCAATACGAAGTTAAAAAAGTGTAAATAAAATTGTGGATATAAAAGGATCGATATGTGTGAAGAAATTAAGAACAAATTCATCGAGTTTTACAGAACTAGCAGCTTATGCAAACCTTGCCGCAAAGCATATGACAGTGAGAGTTATAACGAAAAAGGTACATTAAAGAATACAATGTAAAAAGGTGAAGTCCATATCAAATCCAAATACAAATACGGTAATCCAGTTAGTTTACAGATTATCCATAATCTTTTTTAACAATGTTATTATCAAGTTCAATAGAGAGAAAAGTAGAAGGATGGATTTTTACGAAAGAAATATATATTTCAGATTTAACACAAACAAACTGTTACTAATTTAGCCTCAGATGAAATTCGGGATATGTTAAATCGATCTAGAGACACAGAAAAAACGATGAGGAACTATGTGATGGAGAAAATCCAACTGTTTCTACTTTCAACATAAAAAATGAATTTCGGAATATATTAAATAGATTCAGAGATAAAGAAGAGTCGGAACGAGTTTGCAAGGTCATTGGGAAGGTCCATAGAGGCACATCCTAAATATCATGTTGAACAATCAGTTACTATCAGGCAACCAATATGAGTAACAGAAGAAACAGACATCCAAACAATAAACATAAATGAACTATTTGACCAGCAGGTAAGAGAAGCAGAGGCTGTACTAGATGATTACCGTGATGATTACCAAGCGCTGTGGATGTTGTAAAATCAAGAATACAGTTCCTGAAATTTGATCTTGAAACGTTTGAAAAACATAGCGAAGAGCTATACAATTTACCAGTAAAAAAACAACAACAAAAAACAAAACAAAACAGCTGTATTATAAAAGGAGTTGTAAAGGGTTGAAATAAATGCACAGGTAGTTGGACATCTAACACGGTTGGAGAGAAGTTTCCGAGCAACAACTGGAAAAATCAAAAAGGACTGAAACATTTAGCCAATTATTTCTTTAGCCGAGCCAAAAGATCAGCAGCCGCATTACTTGGAATTATTTGTAGTATAATAGGGTGGTTACTAAATAGTGCTGGAAAAATTGTTTCGTTCCTCTTTGAAGACGTTATGTTACTTGTCATGTCATTAGTTGGTTTGTTACTGGCATTTTATGTCTGATGTGATAGCAAAGAGACTAGAAGAGCTAAAGGTTCGTAACCTATTTCAAAAGTAAATCATACCAGGTCCCAAAACCATTAGTATAAAAATAAACGACTGTTTGTTTATTCGTGATCAATGTCAATGTTACTTTTTCAGTTTGTAAATTGTCATGTGTCTTTTGAACGTCAGAGAATATAACAGAATTAGCAGACCTGACGATGTCGCTCTGTGGCAAGGATCTTCTCCAGGGAACAATGCCAGTATGACATTCATCTTCATGGCAGTTTATCTCTACATAATTGTTACCCACTTCGTCTTCATATTTGACCCCTACAGTTTTTTTATCTTACTGTCACGGGTTGTTTATCGGCCTGGTGGAAACCTCTCTTGGTATTTTGGTATTGATTCCAGAATTTGACAGTAGTCTAAACTAATCACTGAAATTCTGCAAATTGTTGTTTTATTTAACAATATTACCCATTTTCATAACCATGCCACTCAGTAACAAAATGATCCTGTTACCTCCAAAAGCATAGCCCATATTCACGTTAAAACTGTTGTCATTTTACCATAATGTTCTCTTCCGTGTCGTAACTTTGATGTCCTAGAATCAATAACTCCATCAACTGTTTAAAACTGTCTGATACTGTCAAAACAAACTGAGTAATAGATTATCTGTTTTGAACCTGTCCGCCCAGCATGCAGATTACTTATGACCTTATAGTTTGTTTAAATCTAGATATTCACTCATCTGACAGGCCAATACTATATTGCAGAAAAAAGTATATCCAACCAGTAGATTCTTCCTTGCGTGTGATTAATTCATTTCATTCGCTGGTAATGTTCTCCAGTTGTCAACATCACCTGCCTCATTGTTATATTTACGTTTGTAAGCGACTAATCAGCATCAGAAGTAGGTTTTCCAAAACCCTGGCGTTACATTTTTATGTTCTTCTGGCTCATTATCAATCGAGTACTTTGTTTTTTCCCTTGATACATCTCCATTCATGCCGTGGTGAAATTCTGAAATAGTTGCAGATCATATTAAATTGTTTCAAAATCTTTGTTGTTGTTTTTCGATTTGAATGCATCGTCATCGGGCAGAGGTATCTTACATTCAGACGGAATCCTTCATATCTGGAAATAAATGTGAAACTTGTATACTGATTTCGGTAACGATTGTTACTTTTGGTCTATCAAATACCATAATGAAATACCGCAACCTGATGTTGCCATCCACACCGCCCAGTTTAGCTGATCCTGCAAAAATTTCGTACCACACTGTGATCTATATCTTTTCATTGCTTCACCACTGTGCAACTGTAGATTGTAGTTTCCAAAAATGTTCAGTGGCTTACATGTAAAAAATTGAGTTTCAGTGTAGTAAATTTTATGTCGTTAAATTCATTTGCATTGTTAACTTGATTAAGGTGAAATTTAGTGCGTTGAATTGAGTCCATATATCTTGGATTAAATTAGCGTTGCCATTTGTGTATAAAACTGACTTCTCTTGTACAAATACATCGATCCTTTATTTACCGTTTTTCCACATTTACATGTAATTTTCTGTTGATTTCTATCTCTAATATTTTTATTTCCTCTTCAATGACAGAAAAAGAAATTACAAGATTTGCGATGCCTATAGTGCGTAAAACAAACGAGATTAATTTGGTATTAAACCATATTCATCTCGTTTCTTTTCCGCAGTTTATGCATCTCTGATGAATTGTTTTACGTTTTCCGTTTCCTCCACCAGCTTTTCTCTGTGACATTTAAAATCTGTTGGTACATCTAATTGTTTCAATTTTTGAAGTACCCATTTCAGTTACTACCGTGAAAGCTAGATCTTCAAAATCTATATCCGCACATTATCTAAGGTGTACTGGTTTTGATTACATGGTGAAAAGCAACTGATTTTTTTAAATTTTGTGGTACTTCTGTGTCATGGAAGGTTTTATAGATGTTCTAAAATTATCCAACGTAAAAATTTTGTCCAGGACAAATGCATAGTTTATTGAGTAGGTGTGTGACTCGCAGCTATACCTCCTTTAAATGACGTTTGAGATAAATTAAAATGTCCTTATGATTATATCAACGTCAATTCGATTTTGTCCTTTATTTTATTCAAAATCTCGTAGACCTATATGGAGTCTTTTAAGTTGAATTTATTTTACAGCTGTACTAAAATGTAATTGGAATCAACTTCATCTTCTTGAATGTTTTCTCTTTTCATTTCACCTGTGATGTTTTTGATTACCTTGACATGAAATTGCTTGCATTGCAGTCCCTTTATCACGTTTATCATATGAACCATTTTATTGTTGAACGGCGATGTTTTTGAACGAAGTTTCTACCACCCACCCCCTGGTCCCTGTGCACAACACAGATTAACATGACGTGCATATTTTAGCTCAATCTTTTTCTAACGCACTTTTTTGACCACAGGTCACATTCTACAGACTTGTTATCTTTAAAAATGAAAGGTTTCGTGCTGCTTGATACTGCTATTTATTTAATGCGATTTCACCATTTATGTTAATGGAATAATGTTTTCTGTTAGTTCCAAACTGTTAAACGATTTATAATATTCCTTTCATGTCACGAGTCCATACTTTTTTTTCTCCTTTCATTCCCTTTGTCTTCAAAATCACTTAAATTATATATACGTCATCCTGTTGGTCTGCGTCCTTTCCACTCAAGTCCAGTTTGCATACAACCAGTTTACCTACTATTAATTGCTTGAGTTTGAATATTTCCTCAGTGAGGTTAGAAAGGTAGCCCTTTGCACAAATTGGTTTATATTTCGAAATTTCTGACTGTTTCACCAATTTTGAATTTTGTAGTTTCATACGTATATTATAAGTGTTTATGTTTAACATTCCAGGCTGCATTAAACCAAGACTGGAGGAGTTACAACAAAAAGAAAAATAACTGTCAAAGGAATTTGTAAAAATATATTACATAGGAAATGACAAATATATTTTAATGTTGGATGGATGTCACGGAATTGTATGGTTTATATCAATATGTATATGTGATCAAAAATGTATTCGGGTTTCGTTTCCGACTAGAGCGTTACTCGGGGGTTGTTTATTTTTTCGGCTCTAGTTATTTTGAAATACTGAGCGCGATTCACCCCATGCTGCACGTACAAATTGCCTGCAGTGAAAACTCACGTACCTAGCTGCTGCGCATATCTGTCGCAGCTAGAGTACATATAGAGCGAATTCTCTATAAACAAATTACACTACGACGAGTCTTGTCAGAAAGCTTACCTCTTTACGGGAGCAAAACTTCAGCTGTAGAGCTGTTCCTTATGTATGGTTTGGTGATGAGAAGTCACAGAACTCTGTGTGGTTTCGTGTGACGTGTACGCTGTGTCTGGTGACGTTGTTTCGGAAGAGTGTACTGGTTTTCTCGATGCGAGGGACCAAGGCTTCTCGACCAACGGGTCTGTGTTAATGTGAAGGCTCTCGAGGGATCCTTCAACAGGCTGGGAGGGGTGGACCATGCGTGGTGGCTCCTTGACCATGGACTAGAGCGGGTGGAACCGTAGATACATCTTGGTCGTCAAACGGGCGCCACGATAGTTATATTTATTGCGTGTTCCATTTTATTGTTATCTCAATATTGCTATCTGTGCAAAATTACATTCATTCCTGTTATCTCAATATTGCTATCTGTGCAAGATTACATTCATTCCCATTTCAATATCGCTATATGTGTGATAGATTCATAATTTCATGCATTCCCATTTCATTTTCGTTATATGAACGATATATTCATAAATTCATACATATTCCAATATCGCTTGATGAATTGATAAATTGATGAGTATCATATTGATAAGCGCATAAATCACATGCTTTGGTCACCCTTGGTACTTAATAAGACCTTGTTTATATTGGGGTGTAAATCATATACTCTTATTTGTCGATTGGTGATAGGATGCTATTCACGTTTGTTTAAAATTCCATTCGTTAAATTCATCTTTGATTTTTCTCGTTGAGTTACTTGTTGTTGATAGTTCCATGTTAGGAACTTTATAATTTTCCTTATCTTTTTGTTATAATGGTGTCAGATTTGTTCATCTTTAAATTGCGTTTATAAATAAACATCTTATTAACGCAGTTGCTTTCGGTGTCTTCACTAATCCAGTCCCAACCCGGCTTCATCCTGTGACAATGGAAACAAGATTTTTATCTGTTTAGTTATTTTAAGGAGTTAAATATTACAATTGTGCAACTAGATTTAAGTATACAATTTAAAATTAAAGTATACAAACTACAAAGTAATCCGTCTAGGAAAAAGGAAAGACAGGTATTTATTGCAGCCTGTCCAAAAAAATTATAGCAGTAATTACTATCTATCTTACTTTGCAAAATATTTCTATTTGATAAGTTAGTATCTTTTTTAAACTTTATTTTACCATGTTATATAGTTGGTAGATAAATACAGTAATTCTTATAGCTACCAGTATTACTATTTTGTTGATCGTCATTTATTAAGTATAAAGGAAAAAATTATTTTAAGTAAAAATTCGCTCTCTCTCTCTCTCTCTCTCTCTCTCCCTCTCTCTCTAAATATATATATATATATATATATATATATATATATATATATATATATATATATAGATATATATATATATATATATATATATATATATATATATTGTTACGAGACTAGGGGTAATGTAACAAAAGAAAAGACTCAAACAAGCTTTCAAGATTTAAAATACAAATCTTTAATTTCCTAAAATATGAAAATATTTCAGCAAACAATTAAAGTGAAAGAATTGAAAATAACTTACCGTATAGAATATCCTTAAAAGTCCTAAATTGTTCTAAAGGTGACTGATCCGGAAGTCAATCCAAATATTCCGTATGTAGTATTCCGAATGAAATAACCTGCACTGGTCTAATGTGTTGATAAGAATAAGTTATATCCAAATAATCCTTGCTAATATGGAATCTCACAAGTTCTAGAAATGTTTCCGATAATTCCACGGAGCTGTATAATAATTAAGTTGAAGACACAGTACTAATCCAAAATGCACTGTATTAATTAATAAATATCCAAAGAATATCCCACACACAAAATGAACCAAATTCGTCGTGACCTCTCTATTAAATGTAACTAGGAAGAATGCTTAAACACAGGATTATTTCATATAATATAGTCTCTCACTGCGCATAAACAAAATAAAATCCATTGTGTCTTTAATAAACAACAGGACATTTCGAAACATTGCAACCCTGTCCGAACCAATCAGAAATTAGGTTATGCGTGACATTTCTAAAGTGCTAGAGTACCACTGTTTTAAACAGTAAATATTGTATTGATTCATTGAATCTAGGGCAGACGTTCATGTCCCTCGCGCGCACTAAAACCACGTGATATGACTAAGGTTTCGAAATATTGATTGAGCCTACCGTATGTATACTCACAAGACTACAGCTGTTTAGACTAAGAACAGAGATCATTCATAAACTAATAAACTATACAATTATTAAATGGAAAATGATATATAATTCCGTAACAATATATATATATATATATATATATATATATATATATATATATATATATATATATATAATTTTACTATGCTTAAAATTATAGTAATTATTTACATAAAGTGGGTAAAGAAAGTTTTAAAAAAGGTCTAAAAAATGGGTTCGCCGAAATGGGTGTTAACCAAAGGGAGGAGCTATAGATGAATCGTTGTATATTAGCCAGGAGTTAGGCTCATAAACATTTGATGACCACTGAACCAGGTTTCTGTCGTAAACATTTGACGACCACTGAGCCAAGGGTTACGCCAATAAAAATGTGACCACCACTAAACCAGAAGTTACGCTCATAAAACAGTATGTGTGTTGGCGCGGGGGGGGGGGGGGGCATGGTTGGCACGCTCATAAAATTGAGGGGAGGGGGTGTGAGCCACGAGTTATGCTCATAAAATTTAAAATTTTAGGGGTTGGTGGGCCAGGAGTTACGCTCATCAAATGTTGATGTCCAGTGGGCCAGGAGTTACGCTTTCCAGAAAGAAGTCTAGGTCTTTTAGTAAAGTTTTAGGGACCAGTGATTCTTACTACTACTGGACCAGAAGTTGGGTTTCTTACTACTATTGGCTAAGAAGCTATGTTTCATTCACTACTTTGACTCAAACTTATTTTGAATTATGGCTGATCCTTGCTTTATTATGAGACAAAAAGATTTCAGAATTTTGAGTTGAGTAAATGAGCGTGAGCATGAGAATGCTTTCATACCTTTCAGAGATCAATTGTAAGAACATTTATCACACTCAAATTCAGACTCAGCTTAAATTCTGAACTGTGATTAGACAACGTCCAATCACTGATCACTCTGACGTCAGAATGTTTAGCTGAGTGTGATAATTTTTGTAATCTTCGGCCAATACCAAGATGAGCCTTGGTTTTAGAAGCCGATGATAGGCTCTATATTACCTAATCACATCTTAACTAAGCAAGTATTCTTCACACATATACACACACACATAACATATATATATATATATATATATATATATATATATATATATATATATTGTTACGACTAGGGGTAATGTAACAAAAGAAAAGACTCAAACAAGCTTTCAAGATTTAAATACAAATATTTAATTTCCTAAAATATTAAAATATTTTAACAAACAATCAAATTGAAAGAATTAAAAATTACAGTATAGAATATCCTTAAAAGTCCTAAATTGTTGTAAAATTCACTGATCCGGATAGTTAATCCAAATATTCCGAATGAAGTAGGTTCCGAATGAAACCTTCACTGTAATGATGTACTAATAAGAATCAGTTATATCCAAGTGTTATAAATTCCAAATGGTCCTTGTGAATATGGAATATCACAAATTCTAGAAATGTTTCCGATAATTCCACGGAGCTGTATAATTATTAAAGTTTAAGACAGTACTTAATCCAGAATGTACTGTATAATGATATATATATATATATATAGATCACTGAAGCAAAATATCCGCACACAAAATGAACCAAATTCGTTTATGACCTCTCAGGCTGACAAACTATGCTAGGAATCCCTAACACAGCAATACATCTTCTTATATAGCTTCTGACTGCGCAAAACAGAATAAGGAAAAACCAATTTAAACTGTATTGCGACTTAAAAACAATTTAATCCTTCTAGAAACAACCTTCTCTGAACCAATCAGAAACTAGGTTATGCGTGACCCCGCCAAAGTACCTATGCACTAATGCTTTTACCAGTCAATAAAGTATTGACTCTAAATTGAATCATAGAATCTAGGTCAGAAGTTCAACCTTCAAGCGTTAAATCACGTGGTATACTAATGCTACAAGCTTCAATATTTTCCAAGTCCAATGTACTGAGTCACATTGAAATACAGTATATGTGCTTTCTGCAAGACGACAGCTGTTAATTCTGATATACAGCCTACTATATACATAGGAATTTATGTTGCTGGGAACAATTTTCTAAATGATAAACAATGAATAGCAGCATGTTGTTACCTGGCAGTAATTTCGACTGAACAGTAAATGTTTTCATTCTATGCGTGCAAAAGCCCACTGTTTTCCATCTATAATCTAAAGTACGTATGACTCTACGAGTATAAAAATGAAGTAGTAAGTGAAATTATACGTAGTCAAAACAACCTTGATAGAGCAAGCACTGGGGAATGTTTGTGGCTTGTAGATAATATCTCCAGCATAAATTCTGGTCAGGCTTATATAAGATTATTAACTTGACGAATATTTATTCCCTATATATTGTATTATATATATATATATATATATATATATATATATATATATATATATATATATATATATATATATATTCTTGCTAAATGAAAACGTTTGCTGGAAGACGAGGAAAGAGATTGAGACCAAAGGTTCAAATTATTTCCAGAAAACTCTGATAACGTTTGAATCAATTATACAATAAATACTTCCATTATAAATTACCTTTATATAACAATGCAAAATAAAATAGAAAAACTTGTACTCAACAGGTAAGTGCGTTTCCAATATGTGTCTACAGCTTACATCCCACAATTGTACACTTTGAACCAGCTTGTACCGGCCTTATTATACCCACCCACCCGACCACCCTCGAATATAGTCATTTTTTGCCCCATTGTCACTGCCCGCATCATAGATGCATCTCAGAAATAACATTGGGGGTTTTTTGCGTTTTTTTTGGGGTGGGGGTGGGAGAGTTATCACTTTTATTTTGTGTTATTGATCATGGCTGTCAGAGGAAACAAAACAAAATATTTTAGAGTTTTGTTTTCCACAGTGAGGGAAAACTCGTTATTTTTCAAGGACATCCTGTACATGGAAATGCGGTTACAAGAGAATGAATCACTTTACCGGAAGCGGATCTGGAGGCCGGGTCAGACCTATACCGAAAAACAAACCATAAACTTTACGCAAATATAAGTAATGGCATAGCCATAAAATTAGTTTTTATGTCTGGCGGGATTAAAGGAAACCAGAAGAAATACATATTGGTCGGTTTATATGAGAGAATGAGAATACCATCGAAAGAATGAGCCAAACTGTTCAGTCGGCAATCGGTCCCTATCTGCCATGCAAGATCTAGGTTTTAATCATGCGATTAAAATCTATTTACGAGCATATAAGAGCAGCAGCTAACGTCCATCCGAAATTCGAGTATATTATGGAAGATGAGATGATCTCGTTGTGGTACTCCGGGAAGATTGAAAGTTTTAAAATCTTTTCTCCAAAGGTCAACCTGATGGTGTACATTCATGGATGGAATGTACTGGACCGACTAGACAGATTTTGTGCAGTCCGATGATAGTCAACATGTATGGCATACTTTCTCCATAGTGCAGTGAAACACTAGGCCCATCGCCAACTAATCAAGAAATCGGCCAACCAAGCTTCCGCCTTCTACCTTGATCCACTTTCAAACGTGACTATTCTAGTTGCTTACGTAATGGTTGATGTAAACCGCATACGATTTCAACTGCGTAATATTAATATACTGAGACTGATGCAAAACTTACATTCCTGACCAGAAGAACTGTTACAGATGTATGTACGGTTGCTCTGACACCCATAGAGCGGGAAAAATAAGCTTTCACTTCTTGAATTTATTCACAATATACAATGCGTAGTCATTAATAGGGAACGTATCAAATTGAATAAACATGTTTATTCCAACTTCTAATTTCACTGATCATAAAGGGCTTTCTGTGTAGGCTAGAATTTATATGGCATGAAAAATCTATGTGGTTATGAACTAAACGCAAATGTTTAACCTATGTTAGTAAAGCATAAAATGTATGTCACAGTGACCTTCTTTGGTTGTAAGGGTGAGATACGTACAATTATCAAATTTCATAATTCAAACATAAGCAGTGCCTCATTTATGAACTTTGAAAAAAAAAATGTCCACACAGTCAGTGAAGCATGAAATATATGTTACAGAGTCTTCTTTTTGCAATAAGGGTGTTGGTTTTGTACTTAACAAGACGCATTCCCTCACCAAATTTCATGATTCTAGAAGGATAGTATGCAAAAAGCATGCTAAATACTCGTGTGATCATGATATAAACGCAAGAAAGGGTGTGGTACAACAGAGATGCATACCATCATCAATTTCATTATTCTAGCATGAACAGCGCCTGAGAAATGAACATTAAATACAGAATGTAATCCAAGGCAGTGAAGCATAAAATATGGGACATAATAAAAACTTCTACAATGAGGAAGCAGTGCTTTTCAAGATGCATTCCAACAACATGTTTCGTGGCTCTGGATAGGACAATATGAACATACCATGCATTCCATCACCATGTTTCGTGGAACAGGATATGACAATATTAACATACCATGCATTCAACACCATGTTTCGTGGCCCTGGATAGGACAATATGAACATACCATGCATTCAACACCATGTTTCGTGGTACTGGATAGGACAATATGAACATACCATGTAGAAAGCCTCTGTCGTCATGAACTAAATGCAAATACGTAACCTAAGTCAGGTAAATGTGAAATATAGATTACATTGACACTCTTTCTTACGGGTGTGGTACTAATAGACATATATACAAACATCTAGTTTAAAAACTTTAACATGAACAGTTATACCACTAAATTTAATCAAAGTCAGTGATATTTGAAACATGGGTCACAGTGACGTATATTTATGATGGGAGAATAATATATATATTATTATATGTTTTAATTATTAAATTACCATGTTCACATGATATAAGCAATACAAAAATCGTACTGATGACCTTTGACCTTGAACCTGATGTCATGGATAGATCGTTGATCTCATCCAAGATACTATGCAACTGTACCTACAATCTAAGTTTGGTAAAATTCAACAACCATCCATAATTACTATTTGTTTGAATTGTTGTATTCACAAATCATTATTGTTAAAAAAAGTCCGCCAAGTTATGGATATTAAACTGGCACTCATTTAAAGTATTCTTCATCTACAAACCAGGTTTGATAAACAAAAATCTATTTAAACTTCTTTGTGTTAAAATACACACAAGATATTACATATAAAACCTAAGTGTAACATTTGACCTTTAAATCAATATCAGAGTCCTAAATACCACTTTTGTTGTTGCAACGATGTATTTTAATATAAAGTCTGGCCAAAATTCATTGATATATGTACAACTATTTGCGTTTAAAAGCCCACTGACGTAATCCAGAAAGTGACGTTTGACCTTGACCCCAACAACATATCATTTGAAACGTTTCAGCGAAATATAAGCAATAAGTTGCTTTCAGAATGTTAGCCTTGGTGGCCATGTTGATGGTTGGATCTGTATAATTTTCGTCTTAGACTAACTGCGTATCGTTTGAAGTGTTATAGTGAAGATCCACGTCAGTATAACCATCCGATCACAAGGAATAGCGATAACAAGATTTTCAAGATTGCCGTGTTCTGGAAAAAAGTCCATGTTAGTTACCATCATATTAGAGGCGTAACTATAACATGAGTTTCAAGTTGGATACTGTAACGGCCATGTTTGAGGTTAGATCAGCACCAGTTTCATTTAGTACCAAGTGTTACACACACACACACACACACACACACACACACACACACACACATACATATATATATATATTTACGCTTGCGTATGGAAATTTATAGGAGGTGTGATGTTCCCTTTCTCGCACCAGATTCGCATTCGCAACTTCGAGGTCAATACTACAGATCATACCTCGAATGTATATCGATAGTTCTCATTCGGACAACTTTGGCTATTTACGAAATAAGGATTGATCGATAGGTTACGAATGATTGAACTATTTTTTTCATTCGTAACATCCTGGTCAATCCTACAGTCAATCCAATTGCAGAAATAGCCATGGTGGTCCTAAAATATTGGGATTATTTTTTGCGGAGAAATGTCCGGCGAACAAAATATGATTTTTCTGTATATTATTGCACCGACATACATCTGAGGCATATTTTATTCTTGCAGATATAGCCTAGGTATTTCTGAATGGCCGGCTTCAGTGCCTAGACTGATCTCAAGGACCAATCGATTTAAAGTTTCAAGTCACGTGATTTGTCAAGCCAACTGGCATAATTTCGCGGCTTCGCGCGCCAGTGGAGTCAATTTAGTTCTAGGGTCCAGACGTATTGATTTTCCTTCTGGAAGGATTTTCCCTCCTTTGCCCCATCATACCTCCTTGAACAGAATAGTCTGTATATTCCATCTTTTGTTAGTGACATGTTTGTCTTTATAATTGTTCAGATTTGCGGCGATTGCAGCGAAGCCACTCGTGACAATACAAAAATGTTTCCACTTCAATAGTGAAATATTTCCTAATATCTACTAACCAAAAAAAAATTAGTGTTTCTTTTCATGATATATTTTTACAACATCGATAAAAGGAAGTTTCGAAATTTACAATAATTTCAGGACACCGACCTTTTTACAAATTTATCTTGTACAAATAATACTTCAAATTGTGTATTTTGTCAAACTAATGACTGTTTTCGTTAACACATTTCTTGCGCGGATTAATTTAGTAAACACTGTTGGGATAGGGATGATGTAGAAATATCACGGAGCTGTCACATCCGACAGATTTCAGAGCGTAACCTCTTGAAACAAAAGATTTTACTTCTACTTGTATGGATTTTGGTTTTTTGTTTTGTTCATTTCTGCATTCAATCGTGAATTTTTGGCTTTGGCAACCTCGCAGTCTAGTTCGGCAACAGACGCTGCACCCAAATTTAGATTGACACTTAATTTCGGTTTGCAATCAACGCTCATCAATGCCCGATTTCTCCATCGTTTTCAAACAGGAGTATCATCGTGTTGAGAGTTCGATCGCTACTTAAACAATTTTATTTCTATATTTAACCAAGGGTTTTTTACCCAAAAATGTCTATGTTTGTCGTAGAATGTAAAAGGCACGCTGTATGGGTGACGATATATCTCATGGCAACAGTTCATGTAAGTTCAGGTTACTAATACTTTGCAGGATTCATGTGGAAAACAAATTTTAAAAAGTTATACTTGAACCCTACGTTTTGTTCTTTGGGGCTCATTTTAAGGCATTTTTATGGTGACTTCTTATTGATTAAATAAATGTATACCAGAGGGTCTACAGTCTTGGCACATTTTAAGATCTGTTCATCCTAATGGAGAGAGAGAGAGAGAGAGGAGTCGACGAGAAGAAGATGAAAAATGAAACAGGCCTAAATATGGAAATAGAGATTTGAATAACATTCTTAATGGCAGACATATTTCCTAAATGGGAAAAGAAAGTAGTTCCAAAAGAATTATCGCCATTGTGGCAATAAAAGTGTTAATCCCTGTCGGTTGGTGGGGATATTGGGGTTGGTGCGTACAGGCAAGGGATGTTGCCGTAACCCGATGACCTTGGTTCGAGTCTCAGTAGGGAACGAAATAAAAATATTTTCTAACCTGTATGATACTATTCTTTCTCAATATATATATATATATATATATATATATATATATATATATATATATATATATATATATATATGTGTGTGTGTGTGTGTGTGTGTGTGTGTGTGTGTTTAAGTGAAGTCTCCACGCCAATACCACCATCTGTTCATAAAAAGTATCGATAAATTGATCTTTAAGGTGGCCGCTGTTGCAACCATTTTTTAAGTCAGATCAGCACTATTTTTATTTAAGACCAACGAAGTATTCTAAAAAGTCTTTTAGTGAAGAAGTCACGTCAATGCAACTATCTATGTAGGAGGAGCAGTGATAAGAGTTTCAAGAAGGCTGTCATGTTAAAAAAGAAGATTGGCACCGCTTTGGTTTACAACTAACTACATATCACAAAGTGTATTTTAGTAAAAGCCCCCTGTCGATATTACCATCCATTCAGAAGGAGTAGCCAAAACTGGATTTTTAAGATGACCCCCATTATGGCCATGTTTGACTTTTGATCGACATCATTTTCATTAAGGACCAACTACACATCGTAGGACTATTTTAGTGAAAACTTTATGTCAATGCTACCATCCGTTCAGAAGGAGTAGCGATAACAAGATTTTCAAGATGATCGCCCTCTTGGTCATGTTTGAGCTCAGATTGGCACCATTTTCATTTAGGTCTAGGACCACCTCGACCCCATCATGAAACTGTATGACACTGAATTCATGACTTTCCTCCTAGTAGTTTAGATGGAGTAGCAATAACAAACTGCTAACAGATGCCAGACAGCGGATGCAGGACAATTGCATAAACTCTTCTGGTCTTTGATGAGTAGAGCTAACAAGATTCCCAAGTGGGCCTGAGATTGTTCATCGGGTTGATATTTGCCTAATCACCAAATGCAAGAACAGTTGACCAATAAATCTTGGTTATTATGATCCTTTGTGTTTAAATTTCTTCCAATGATCATGATTTCATACGTTGCAAAACAACTATTTCAAGGTTTCTCTAGTTTTTGTATCTTCAGGTCATACTTTATGGTACAGCGGCATAATTTGTTCAATATTAAAAGGCCCGTATGCCAGGAGGCTTTGTGTCAAAGTTTGTCGAATTTTTGTTCAGGATCTTTATTAAATAAACTTGTGTAAATGTTGTTTTGCTTTTAGTAACGGCGTCCATATTTGATGTCGGAACAACATAATGTGTATAAATTTGAGAGGCATTGAAGCTAGGACACTTTCTGCTAAATCTGATCAAAGTCTGTTAAGCGATTTTTCTATTGTAGTCTCAGCGGCCTTATTTGATTGCATATTGGCATCATTTGTATAAACTTAAAAAAGATAGGCATTGTGCATAAAGTTGAGAAAATAAGGGGGGGGGGGGAGAAAAAAGGCGAAATTGAAAGTGAACCAGTACTACATTGTAGAGCGAGTCGTCGCACAATTGATGGTCAGTCAATTTGAAAAAAAGGTGAATTGCTGTTTACAGCTGATCATGACGCGCACAAGTGTACGTGTATCAATATAAGCTGCACTTAAGTAAATCGTTTTGAATTTTCAATAAATGACAGGGTTCGATAATGGCAGATTTTTGCCCATAAATTAGCGATACATTAAATTGTCTGTAGGAGTGTTTATTATGGTATTGTCATATCTACTATTTGTCTACTGCCACATATACATTTAATGAAATAGTGTGAAATTAACACTTACTTTTGTTCATAAATAGGAATGTGTTCAATCGAAAACTCAAATTCTGCCTGATTTCCGCATCTTGAAAGTCCCCCAAAACTAGCAGTGAAGTCTAGAACACGTTTGATTTCTTGACAGAAGACACTTTTTGTAACCATCTAAGACGTATGCAAATTTTGTATATGTTCTCGCTTGCGCTCATCCCTAACGAACAGAAAAATGAAGACAAGCTGAGTTAAACTTTATTCAGTCACCCGTTATATATCTGTCGTCATATAGGCCTACTTCACAGTATTACCAAAATGGCATTTTATGCTTCTTTAATGCGATAGCAATTTGTATGGGAGATTGTATTCTTTTCTTCTGTTGCTGGTCGCGTCTTGTGGCATTCTTTAGCACAAAACATAATCAATCGTAATATTTGGATGAGAGTAGCTAAATATAGAAGAGGCTCAAGAAGGAATGAAATCCACGGTAACCACAAAAACAAGAAGCAGCCGATTATGCTATTTAATAAAATAGATTACAGCAGTTTTCGAAAACAAATTTATTGTAGAAATGGATTATATTGTACAATTTGAGTCTACGTTTAATGCAATGACATGTAAAAAGTCTTTTTTGTATTGTTACGGAATTATATATATTTTTCCTTTTAATAATGGTATAGTTTATTAGTTTATGATCTCTGTTCTTAGTCTAAACAGCTGTCGTCTTGTGAGTATACATACGGTAGGCTCGATCAATGTTTCGAAACCTTGGTCATATCACGTTGGTTTAGAGCGTGGGAAGAATATGAACTTCTGACCGAGATTCTATGAATCAATACAATATTTACTGTTTAAAACACTGGTACTCTAGCACTTTGGCGGAATCACGCATAACCTAATTTCTGATTGGTTCGGAGAGGGTTGCAATATTTCGAAATACCCAGCTGTTTGTTTAAGACGTAATGGGGTTTTATTTAGGTTATGCGCATTAAGGCTATATATATATATATATATATATATATATATATATATATATATATATATATATATAGGGATTACTAGCCGCATTCTGCCATTCTTCATAGTTACATAGAGATTGAGAGATCATACCGAATTTGATTCATTTTGAGTGGGGGATATTATTCTTTGGATATTTATTAATTAATACAGTACATTTAGGATTCAGTACTGTGTCTTCAACCTGAATTATTATACAACTCCGTGGAATTGTCTGAAACATTTCTAGAACTTGTGAGATTCCATATTAGCAAGGATTATTTGGATATAACTTAATCTTATCAACATATTAGCACAGTAAATTCTACTTCATTCGGAACATACATTCGGAATATTTGGATTAATTTCCGGAACAGTGAACTTTAAAACAATTTAGGACTTTTAAGGATATTCTATACTGTAAGTTATTTTTAATTCTTTCACTTTTATTGTTTGTTGAAATATTTTCATATTTTAGGAAATTAAAGATTTGTATTTTAAATCTTGAAAGCTTGTTTGAGTCTTTTCTTTTGTTAAATAACCCCTAGTCGTAACAGTATATGGAAAAAAAACCGGATAATCGCAGTTTTTTGATATACTTATTGATACCCCAAGGAACACACAAGGCAACGTGTTATTGATATATAGTAAAATGTCAAACACACACATATGAAGAGGTGATGGCGTAAAGATAAAACTCTTCACCATTTAGTAACAATTAAAAGTAAGAGCAACGGATATAGTGTAAAATTACAGTAAGGTAGGCATAAGCCAATTGAAATAAAAAATATGAAGTTCCAAAACATTCACTGAATGAAATTGGTGGGACACAAAATCATGAGGGGTCATCAGCATGAAGTCTAATGTTTCAAAACACGGCTAGAACATATCAAATTGGTAACCAAAATTACTATATAAATGGTATGTCCAAATTTTATATATTTGGTTACATAGATAGCATCCAATGTGCAAAACACCCCACCCAACATAGTAAAATCTGCACACTCTACCTCTCCCCCCTCCCACCGCCCTTTTATGGCAGCAGTTAATATATATCTGAAAATGTTTTAATTTTCAACTGTATATTTTTCTGAGATAGACAAAATGTATTAATGCTGCTTGCTATCCACAGAAAGAACCAGAATTTTGCATCGATAGCGCCTTAATTGTACATGCTTATGTAGAACTGTACATGCATATGTGGAACCACACTAACCTAAGGCTGTGGACTCACAGTACTAATTCAGCTCCCATAGTAAATCTATGGAACACCATGCTATAAAAATTCAATAACTTTAAACTTCTGAATGCTCATGATCAAACCTATATTTCTCAGTACAGAGCCATCTTTGATGCAAGTTTCTGAATGAAGAAAACCATATGAGCCGCGGCATCTTTTTTATCTTCATGTGTTTAAAACATGTTGTTTTTAATTCCGCACCTACAGAATCAGGTATTAATTTCAGTAATGAATATTTCAAAATTCAAGTCTGAAAAAGGACTGAAATTTTATCAATAAAACATTGTCTCTATTTGTTTTAGTTACAAATAGGATAAGCTCTCAACAGATCCTTTTTACTCAAATTTTACTTTCACTATCAACCAATCATGGCCAGCCAAACCCATATATACTCTATTTTATCTCTACCCATTTCTAGACTAGTTCCCAATCTTCCAAACAGGGGGACGCCCTGGTCTGCACTGAATAGCATAGCCTAGTACCAAGGGTTCATATGCTATTTTGTCAGTATGAAATTAAATACAGGATATTTATAATAAAGGCAAATTTGTTGTTGTCAACTATAGTACATGCACTGAAGTTTATGAAATTAATATGGAAAAAAGTTAAATCCATTTACTATCAAATGGGTGCATCTCAAAATATTTAGCACTCTATAGATTGGTTTTCTGGTTATACAATAATTAGTGGTCCGATACATAAGGCTGCAACGTTTAGACATGTAAACGGCTTAGTTTAGTTTACTGTCTGTAAACGTTTACAAAATTGGTAAAAGTGTAAACTAACATACACGTGGCTATCAGTGAGGCAGGAACTACCCATTCCAATTAAATTATATATTTCTACATCTCTGCTTGAGAGGACTGTTTAATGGTATTTTTCTGTTAATTCTTTTCTTAAAGTATGAATGATTTTCACATCAAATACGGCATCTCAAGGATAAAACCAAACTTTGACAAGAATTGGTGGTAGTGCACATTACATTACACATCATGCTGATTTACTGACAATGCTGATGCAATTTTATTTAAACTTCAGCAGTTACCTTTGCAAACATGTTTGTTAACAGAACCTTTGATTAGTAAAATTTAATTTTAAAGAAACACCGTTTCAAGTTTTTAAGCCACCATACAATTTCTTAGTCATTCAAGTCCCTGCAAAAGCACCCCCTGTGCATGTCCACACCGTACGTTCAGTTACCTTATTGATTTCTTTCATCATGTACATATATGTAGCAGTAGGAAACAATATCACGACTATTTTTTGTATGTTTTACCTAAATCGTCATAGATATTCAACAAACACATAGCTTACATGATGAATCCTGTCATAATAAGCGGTAAAAGACTTACGGCAAAAGAAACAATCACATGCTGAGCGAGATATGGCATGCACATTATAATATTATAATAGCAGTCAGCTGTTCAGTGATCCTCACGAGTAGAAAGGGGGAAAGTTTGAATCGTGTCGATTAAACAGTGTAGATTCGATTATTGTAAGCCGTGTACACATTTATACCTTAACATGTGTGTATTTATAATACAACACTCCACTAATATATCTTCTTTCTCCACAACATTATTCTGAACCAGTTGTGACCCGACACTATGGTATATTTAGATTACGTAATACGCTTTAAATAGTTTCAGATAAGCGTTAGCCAGTCAAGAGTTTTGATTATGGGGTGGTCACGATTAAAATGCAATGTTATCTCGAATAAGAGATAACTTCCACTGAGTGCTATATATTTTTTTTTTCTTTTCATTTGTGAATTAACTCTTGAAGAAACAGAACATTATTATGGCAGAGTTTTTATCAGATCCGGTCCCAGGAAATGCTCTTACAGGCAGCGAAAAAATTCACCGTAAATATCTATGGAAGCCTACACAATTCAGAGTTCAAGGAAACACTATATACTTTACTCATCTAGTGAAAGGTGTCAGTGATCATGCAAAACGATGCATTAAAAGTGATGGTGGGTTTAAAGGGAATGATAAAAAGTACGGAAAGGATATCAATGGGGAAGACCTGCACGGAAGATTTTCCTGGTGGTCGGTGTATATTGATAATGCCACCGCTAATAGGATAAAAAAAGAGATGTCTAATAGCCAGGAGGCTGCCGATATCTATGAAGACGGCTCAAGGTATGGAACAAATCTGTTTATAGAGGAGCTAGACGAGCTAATACATAAGTATGAAGAAAACACACAAAAGCGATCAGAAATAAGAGTTCTTGGAACCTTCGAGTATAAAAGGGAGGTTGAACATGCCGTTTGTGTTGTTCCTAGGAAGGACAAAACATTTCAAGATCATGACCTTGTCGCTAAAAGACGTAAGGATGGCGACTATGAATGGAAACAGCGACATATTGTGAAGCTCGCCGATGATAGTCAGGGATACAACTGGTACCCTTTCTCCACAGTGAAGTGGGACAATTCTGCGTCTCCTCCCAAGCAACGAAAGTGGGCTCACTTAGCTTTCGCATTTTATCTGGACCCACTTCACAACAAAATTATGCCTGTTCCTGGAGTTCACAATGACGCGAAATGGAAGGGATGCATTTTGCAGGATTTACAACTTGTTACCCATCTAAGAGATTAATATGATTCAAACAAATGGACGTTCAGTAAGTTGCCATAAATAACTTCCCACTCTTGAAAATGCCATAGAGGTTGTACTGTTAGCCTTAACCTAATTAGCTTTAGATATCACTCAACTGTTTTGGACAGTAAAAGTAAACGCAAATTCCACACTAGATTAGAACTGATATACACCAACTTCTGGTTCATCTTATCCCTACACTGGGGTTTAAGATCTATGAGAAAAAAATACTTTCAGGGCAGTCTTGTCTCCTCTTCACAACTGTACTGAAGTTTTGTCATTAATAAATAGTATAGACCGCCTACTGGGGTTATTCTTCAATGACATATAACATTTCAGACGTCTCTAGTAAATGATACAGGAGCACAAAGTCTTTACGCACCCGACGACATATGTTGATTTGTTTACTCTTTTTAGCATCACGGACACTTACTGAAAGATAAGGATGGTCTTTTCCAAGTATGTACACGTACAAAAGTTTAGCTACAACTGTGACTGCAACTGTGATTGTAAATTGGTGAGTCTTGTCAAGTAAACTCTTATGAGTAATAGATTAAATATACTGTAAGTATGTCAAAAGGAATTAGGTTTATACAATTCAAGTTTAAATGTATTTGAAGATTTATGTAGTTGTATAGTCTAGTAGTTAACTGTCTTTGAAAAACAAAATGTTTTAAATATCTCTTCCTCTTTTTTATGCACCAATTAAACTTGCATCATGACATATTCTGTTATGATATATGGTGTATAATATTCTAACACTGTCTAATGTTACACACATGCAATCTTACTATTGACATTCAATCGACCAGGTACAGATGCTTTAAAAGCTAGTTTTATTTTTTTACTTTTATTTGGGGGGGGGGGGGGGCATCTTTTGTATAAAATTTAAGGGCCGTCATGCCAGGATGTGTTCTGTCAAGTTTGATATAAATCTATTAAGCAGTTTTGGATCATAGGTCGTTTGAAGGTCTTTTTATTTTAGTTACGGCAGCTAAATTTGATGGTGGATCTGCATCATTTGTACCAATTTGAAAGGTTTCACGGTAACGTTTTCTCCAATTATATTCAGTGGTTACGTATAAGTATTCTTTTAAAGGTTTTTTCTATTTTTCGCAACAGTTGGTATATTTGATAGCAGATCAGAGTCAGTTGTACAATTTTGAAAGCCCTCTATGTCAGGATGCTTTCTGTCAAATTGGTTCACATTTTCTTGAGCAGTTTTTGATAAGTCGTTTAAAAGTTGATTATTTTTAGTAACTGAGGCCATATTTGATGGCGGATGGGTATTGTTTGTATAAATTTGAAAGGCTTTTATGCCACGATGCATTTTAACACATATGATCAAATTCTGTTCAGCAGTTTCTGAGAAGAAGCCGTTTATAGGTTTTTATATTTTTGTGGCCATATTCGATAGCGGATTAGTATCATATGTACAAATTCGAAAGGTTTTCATGACAGTATACTTTCTATCAAGTTTGGTCAATTTTTATTCAGCAGTTTTGGCCTTTTGATGGCGGATTAGCATCATTTGTATAAACTTGAAAGGTCTTCATGCCATGAAGCTTTCTGTAATGTTTTTTAAAATCCAATTCAATGTATTTAAAAATAAGTCGTCTAAAGATTTTTTTTTTTTAATAACGCGGCTTTTATGCCAGGATACTTTCTGTTACACAATTAAATTATATTCTACGAAGTTGTTTAAAGGTTTTAATATTTTTAATAACGGTGGCCATATTTGATGTCGAATCGGCATCATATGTACAAACCAAAAAGGTTTTCATACCATGCATATTTTCTGTCAAATTTGGTAAAATCCTTTTCAATCCTTTTGAAGAAGTAGCAGTCTATAGGTATTTTCTATTGTTAGTCATGATGGCTATATTTGATGGTAGATAGGCATCATTTGTACAAAACTGAAAGCCTTAATTTCTGTCAATTTAAGTTTTGAAGAAAAAGTTGTTTTAAGGTTCGTCCATTGTTTTTACCACACACAAAAAATAATTTTAACTACGGCTTCTCTATTTTTAGTAACGACGGCAATATTTGAAGGCGGATCGGCATCATTTGTATAAATTGTGACGGTCGTTCTGCCAGGATGATTGATTTCTGTCAAATTTTTTATCTAATTCTGTTCAGCGGTCTTTTAGAAGAAATGGTTGAAAGTTTCTATATTGTTAGTAACGGCGAAGATACTTGTTGGCGAGTCGGCATCATTTGTAAAATATCTGCAAGCTCTTCATGCCAGGATACTCTTTGCCAAATTTGGTCAAAGTTGGTCCGTTTGTTTTTGAGAAGAAGTTAAAAATAGCAATTTTGGACGGACACACGACGCACAAAGGACGCACGGCTATACCAAAATCTCACCTGGTGGTAAAACTAGCACAATATTTCTAAAGCAGGGACTCAATATTTTGATTCTTTAGTAGACAAATACATCTTATTTAACGGGTTTGTCACAAGAGTATGAGTGCGTGCATTTTCAACAATTTCATAAAGTTATACACATAAAAATAAAATGATAATTTTAACATAACATCTGAGAAAATACATTTATTATTCGCAAAAGATACAGCGTGAAGAAAAGATAATATGTCAAATTTGCTCTAAACGATTTTTGTCATTTCCTCAGTAAGATTTGATCTCTTTATTGTAAAACTTTGATAAAGATATTTTTGTTTATATTACAAAAAAGTGTTACGTAGCCTTTTGTAGTATTTTGTGAAGAAAAAATGTGTGCTCTCTCTCTCTCTCCAATACGTTTTATCAGCAGAAAAAGGAAGTAAAATACCAGAGCTAACTTAAGTTGAAAGTGAGCAGGCAGAATACTAAACAGGTTTTGTTGGCCGTTAGCCAAAGAGTGAACAACATACAATTATGCACTCATGAATGTCCCACCTCCTCGCAACCCCCCCCCCCCCCCCCCAACCTGTATTAGTACCTTATCCAGGGTGCGATTTGACTAGGGAGTTGAAAATTACACAAGGTGCAGGAATGTAGATGGTATGTACATAAATCATAGACCAATGAATCCATTACCGTAAAATGACTAATCTTAGGGCATGCCTAAGTTCAAGAAAAGATAGATATTAAGTAAGCTACTAAATAAAATGCTGGCATGGATTAATCTTGGCGCACATAAGGCAGTACGGAAATTATGCTCATGTTTCACATGGGCTAAAAATAACCATTTTGCAAGATCCTCAAGCCTATTAATTCGTTTCTTCTTGAAACGGATTATCTGAGAGGAAAATGGAACTTAGGCTTGAAAATTAACGTTTTACTTCTTCATTTTTTTTAAGGACCGATATCTGGAAGAGACGAAAAAATTAACGTATTTTTTTAAAAATAAAAGCCCCATATCTGGTAGAGGCGAGAAAAGAAACATATAGCTCATCCGAAAATTAGAAGACCAAATTAAGTGTCACTCCCTCGCTCTCTCATCCAAATGTCAATAATGAACAAACATCCGAAAATTATACTGTAAGCAAGAAAATAAAGGATTCAGATTGCAATAGAAACGGTTCCTTTTATCTGTGCAGATAAGTGAATTGTGAAAAAAGCTATTTCTACATAATTAGTTTACTTTCAAAGATTTAAAAAGAACATTATTTTTACATATTTCGTTTGCTTTGAAAGATGAAAGGAGCGCTTTCTTTGAAATGTCAATCTGACTATTATCATGTTTTCAAAATGTAGTCGACACTAGCGACATTATACTGACAATAATTTAACCAATGTATATATACAATACAGCACTCCATTAATATAACTCATTCAAAGTCAGTTGTGTCACGCTATGGTATTTATAGATTATTACATGATACGCTTTAAATAGTTTATCAAATGCGCGTTAGTCGGTAAGCACAAATGATTTGATTCAGGGGTCGGCAAAAATATCGAATAAGAGATAACTTCCACTGCGCGCTATATATTAGTTTCTTTCTTTTTATTTGTGAATTAACTCTAGAGGAAACAGAAAATAGGAATTCATGTTATTATGGCAGAGTTTTTATGGGATCCGATCACGGGACATGCCATTAGAGGCAATGAACTTATTTACCGTAACTATATATTAGAGCCTAAACAATTACAGGTTAAAAGAAAAACCATGCACTTTACTTCTCTGGTGAAAGCTGTCACAGATGATGGATGCAAAACGATGTATTAAAAAAGATGGAGGATTCAAAGGAAATTGTAAAAAGTACGGTGCAGACCTGTCCGGAAGATTTTCCTGGTGGTCGGTATATATTAATAATGCCACTGCTGATAGGATAACAAGTGAGATGGTTTACGGCCAGGAGCGTGCTCCTATCTATGAAGACGGCTCAAGGTATGGAACAAATCTGTTTATAGAGGAGCTAGACAAACTGATACTAATGTATGAAAAAAGCATTCAAGAGCAGTCCGAAGTACGAGTTCTTTCAACCTTTGAGTATACAAGGGAGGTTCAACATGCCGTTGTTGTTGCTCCTAGTACGAGCAAAACGTTTCAAGATCATGACCTTTTTGCCAAAAGAAGCAGCGACGCCGATTATGTCTGGGAACAGCGACATATTGTGAAGCGTGCCGATGATGATGATGGATACATCTGGCATCCTTTCTCTACAGTGAAGTGGGTCCAATATGCTTGCCCTCCCAAACAACGAAAGTGGGCTAACTTAGCTTTTGCATTTTATCTGGACCCACTTCCCAACAAAATTATGCCTGTTCGTGAAGTTGACAATGACTCGAAATGTAAGGAATGTAATTGGCAGCGAATGCAACTTGTTAACCAATATGACCCAAATGAATAAGTTGCCACAAACAACTTCTGAATCTACAAAATGTCAAAGACGTCTATTGTAAATAATACAGGAGCACAAAGTCTTGTTTTTGTTACGACTTTATGCACCCGACAAAATATGTTGATTCGTTTACACTTTTAACATCTGAGCCAACTGCTGAAAGATAAGGATGATCTATACGTAGAAAAGTTCACCTACAACTGTGACTGCAACTGTGATTGTAAAATGGTGAGTCTTGTCAAGTAAACTCTTATGAGTAATAGATTAATTATACAGTAATTATGACAAAATGAACTAGTTTATACAATTCAGGTATAAATGTATTCGAAGATGTATGTAGTTGCATATTTTATTAGTTGGCTGTCTTGGGAAGAAAAAAAAACGTTGTAAGAATCTCTTCCTCTTTTTATGCACCAATTAAACTTGCATCATGACATATTCTGTTATAAAGCGTAGAACATACAATTAACACAATCTGATTAAAATCTAGAACATCGTGCATTCGGAAATCTCGATTTTAATAAGATCGAGCATTAACAGAAACACAGTTATGATATACGGTATCTAATATTCTGACACTATCTAATGTGACACGCAATCAATTTTACTATTGACATTCAATCGACCAGGTACAGATGCTTTATAAGTTAGTTTTATTACTTTATTTTTATTTGAAGGGGTAGGGGTGGGAGGGTCATCTTAAGATGTTTTCTTTCGCCTTTTACCTCGAACATCTCTATGCTGGGCAGACTTAAATAATATTACTTTTGTATCTTTGTATACAAATGCTTTCAAAATTGCATCAGGTTTGTGCAGAAAGGCAAATTATCCCTAAAATCAACAATTCAAATACTTTTTAAGGTACCATCGATGCAAGCTAAATGCAAGAAACACTATAAATACTGTAAAATTGTATTTATGTCTAAACTGTACGATGCATGGTGCAAGTATTTTACGTGCGCTCATTTCTCATATAACTGTAGAGAATACTAGTAGCTGACTCTTTGTAATTACCTATTGAAAGTTGAAACGGGTTTTATGGGAAACGAAAATGAAACTAGATGATATATACCTAACTTATTGGGACATACGAGGAATAGGTCATGAGTTCATACGTCAGTTATCATTGGCGATACATTTTTTCCACCAAAGGTTTATCCACAAGCAGAAATAGAAATTAATTAGTAAAAAATACTCATTTCGAATTTTAAATGAAGCCCTATATTTGGTAGGAGAAATTAATCAAAAGGAAACTACAATAACTATGCAATTCATTCAAACGTTGGAAGAACAGATTAAGTTTATATATATATATATATATATATATATATATATATATATATATATTGTTATGTCTAGGGGTTAGAAATAGTAACAAAAGAAAGAACGACTCATACAAGCTTTCACAATTTCTAAAATATAAATTTCATTTCCTAATATATTAAATATTTCAAACAAACAAAGTGAAAGAATTAAAAATAACTTACAGTTTAGAAATTCCTAAATAATCCTAAATGTTGTATTGGATTTTGATAATCCGGAAATGTCCAAATGTTATCCGAATGAAATCACTAATGTGCTTATATGCCACAAGAAACACAGTTTTAAATCCAAATGTTATTAATCTCAGGTAAACTCCTGTGAATGTAACAATGGTACTTAAATTCAAAATGTACTATGTAGATAACAGATTTTCACCAGCTGATTTTACAAACAACAATAATCTTCCTCAGTAACCTTGTGATTCTGGACAACCGCATAGAATGCCCATTCAGTGGTTTTATTGGCATTATATAGTCTCTTACGGCGTTAGAGAGAATTTAAAATTCTAATACTACGACTTAGAAAGAGTTCTGTCAACAACCTTCTTTAACCAATCAGAAACTAGTTCGCGGATGTTACTGCATGTAGTGCCTTTGCACTACAATTAAAATAGCTTATTTCAAATGAACAAGATGTTGACATAGGATTCAGGTCATAAATCTGCACGCGTACCACGTGATTCACCATTGTGGGTTAAGCTGACCGACATAATTATTTATTTTCCCTGGACTTAGCATGACCCATGTAAACATGTTGACGTTCATTTGTACTTTCATTTGGTAACACAAGCATGGCAAAAGTCACTTTTATTCAGATTGATGGTTAGATTTGCTTCGCTGAGTCTTTCGAAGAACTTCTTAATGGTTTCTATGTGGTCTTTCCATGTGGCGCTGTAAATGATGACGTCATCGATGTAAGCATCACAGTTTCTTATTCCAGATGTTATCATATTCATCAAACGTTGGAAAGAACTTGGGGAACCCTTCATCCCAAATGGCATGACTTTGTATTGGTAAAGTCCGTCTGGAGTCACGAATGCAGACATTTCTTTTGCTCTCTCCGTAAGTGGAATTTGATAGAATCCCTTTAAAGGGTCAAACTTTGTGACGTATTTGGCATTTCCAATCCTGTCAATACAGTCATCAATTCTAGGAATTGGAAATGAATCTGTCTTGGTGACACTATATACTTTTTTGTAATCAGTAAACATACGGAAAGTCTTATCTGGTTTCGGCACTAATATACACGGTGAACTCCAATCACTTTTACTTGGTCCAATAAAGTCATTCTCCAGTAAATACTGTATTTCTTTCTTCAGATAATCAGATTTGAGATGATTCATCCTATAAGGATGTTGCTTTATAGGCGTTGAATTCATTATTTCGACATCATGGAAAATCATATTGGTTCGTGTGGGAATATCTGGAAACAAATGTTCGTATTCTTTTATCAGCTGTTTCAGTTCATTAATCTCAGGCGACAGTAGGTGCGCAAGTTTCTGGTCCAGATTATCCAGAATTTCCAAATTGCGAAGATTAGTCACTCCGAAGTCATCACTATCCGATTTCTCATCTTCATTCAGATTTTGGATGTGTGGGACAGGTACTACTAAATTAATTGGAGAATTTATGAATGGTATAGGGGCCAAAATACTTAGCCTGAAGAGGATTTTGTGGTATGGGTAACAGAACCAAAACGCTATCACATGGCTGAAAACTCCTATCTTTCGCTTGTTTGTCATACCTCAATTTCATTTTCGACTGGACAGATTTAAGATTATTTCTTACCACCTCGCAAGCCTTTGACAATCTATTCCTAAATTTAGAAACATAGTCCAGAAGATTTTTAACTCCGTCTCTTCAGTAGAAAGTTAGTCTTTCTTTCAATAATGTTAATGGACATCGGACAGAATGTCCGAACACAAGTTCAAAAGGACTAAATCCTAGAGATTCTTGCATTGACTCGCAGCAAACAACAACAATTGCACTCCTTCATCACAATCTTTCTCTGTCTCATAACAATATGACTTAATAATATTTTTTTAAAGTCTGATGGAACCTTTCCCAAGCACCTTGACTTTGAGGGTGGTAAGCAGAGGATCTAAACTCTTGGATACCTAATTCATGTAAGACCTGTTGGAATATACCAGACATGAAATTAGATCCCTGATCAGATTGTATAGACTGACGGAGACCAAATAGTGTGAAAAACTTGACCAAATCTTTCACTATGGTCTTAGTTTTTATATTCCGTAAAGGAATAGCTTCTGGAAATCTTGTGGACGCACACATAATCGTCAACAAGAATTGGTTGCCTAACTTGGTCTTATCTAAAGGGCCGATACAATCTACCATTATTCTACTAAATGGTTCATCAAAAGCAGGCATAGGTGACAGATGAGCTTTGGGTATCTTCTGATTGGGTTTTCCTACCATTTGACAAGTATGACAAGATCTACAAAACTTAGAAACATCACTTTTAAGTTTCGGCTAATAAAAATGATTTAAGACCTTGTGATAGGTCTTATGAAGTCCTAAATGACCAGACAACGGCGTTTCATGGGCTAAACTAACTATTTCCTGTCTATACGACCTAGCAACTACAATTTGATAAATAACTGACCACTCGCCACCAGCGGGTACCTTATGTGGTCTCCATTTCCTCATAAGGACCCCATTCTTCAAGAATTAACAAGTTCCTTCTGGTGTTGCTTCAGTTTTACTCATAGCCCTTGAAAACAGACAGGAGAGATCGAAATCTTCTTCCTGTAAGACAACTAATGATTGTCTCTTATCACCCTGATTAGATTTATGAGATTGTGTAGCTAAACGAGTATCACTGTGATTAATACTTCTTGATTGATCCAAACTAGGAGCAAAAGTGACCTCATTAAAAGCCTGACCCAAAAAGGTGTCCGCTAAAGGAAATACATCCTGTTCAACAACATCATTCTCAAGAGGACGCTTTGCCATAGCTCTAGTAACTGCACAAGCTGGATATAAACCTATGATTCCTACTTCGATAGGATCAACTCGTTGATTCATACCAGGCTTGTCAGTTACAAGTGGATTAACCACGACCTTATCTCCCGCTAGGTCATTACCTAGTAATAAATGAATGTCCTTTATAGGTAAAGAAGCCACAGCTCCTATGGTCACTGGTCCCGAAACTAAGTCTGATGACAAATTAACACAATGGAGAGGGACATTTACATATCCACATTCTACCCCCTGTATTAGAACACTTTCAATGGTAGACGACCTCTCAGAAAATGGAAAAGTACTTTCTAACAAAAGACTCTGAGAAGCTCCTGTGTCTTTTAATATCTTAATAGGAGTAGTCTTAACCAAGTCACCAACAAGCGACACTGAACCCTTCGACATGAATGGTTCGTATTCCTCCATGACAAAATCAGACTGAGGTATGCAAGCCTCCACACAAGTATTTGTTTCAATAAATGACCCTGACCTTGACTTCTTATAAACAAAAGCATTTGGAACTGCTCTGTTAGAATTCCGTTGCCTATTTTTCAACTAGTGGCAATTAGAAATAACGTGATCTTTCCTCTTACAATAAGTGCACGTGGGGATAGATAAGGTTTTCTGATCCATCTTATCAGAAACTTGATTCTTTACAGTTACACCAGGTTGAGGTCTGTAAGTACTTACGCGAGATGGAAAAGGTTTCTTAACAAAGACCTGTTGAGAGGTAGATCTATTTACAAATGGAACCTTGTGAATCAGAGAGTATTCATATGCTGTACTAGCAGCTTTTTCTAAAGTTTCAACACCTTTCTCATCAAGATATACTCTAATGTCACTACTGATACAATTCTTGAATTCTTCAATCAAAACCAGTTGCTTAAGCTTGTCATAATCCTTGTCAACCTTCTTGGACGTACACAATCTCGTAAACAAACGCTCTTTTTCCCATGCAAATTCTAAATGGGTCCGGATAGTTTTCTTTCTACAATTCCTAAAGTTTTGACGATACGTCTCAGACACCGTCTCATAAGCCCTCAAGACACTTTCTTTAACCACTTCATAATCAGCAGATTTTTCAGACGAGAGTCCAGTATAAACATCACAAGCTTTACCAGTAAACACGCTCTGCAACAATGAGGTCCAAGAATCTTTCGGCCATTTCAAATTTTCAGCTATTTTCTCAAAACGGAGAAAATATTTGTCTGCCTCCTTTTCTCTAAAAGGGGGGACCTGTCTGATATGTTTGGCCAGATCAAAGTATGAACCTGTATTGCCATGAGAGTGCCCTTTATTGGTCAATTCCAATTCCCTTAATCTAAATTCCCTTCCTTATCTCTTTCCCTTTCCTGTCTATCCCTTTCTTTTGCATGTATTTCCCTATATCTTTCCCTTTCCTGTCTATCCCTTTCCTTATCCTGTATTTCCCTATCTCTTTCCTTATCCTCCCTTCTTCTTGCATCTGTATTTGCTCTCATTGAAATTTAAGTTTTTCCAATTCTACTTCCTTTGCTATCTTTAATTTCCTTTCTAAACTGGACGGAGTTTTCCTCTTCAAGCTCGACCCCCCCCCCCTTCAAAAACACATTTTTGTACCAAATAGTCATTCAAAATATTCCTGATCTCCTGGTTCAAAAGAGAAGCTGTCGCTTCAGTAAAACTGTAATGTTTGGCAACTTGAAGTAACTCGTCCTTTTTCAAGGACTCTAATTTCTCTGGGTGTGAGCAGCTATGAAACTCTCTACCTTGGATGTCATGATGAAAGTCTGTTCGTTTCTCTATTTATTTCTTAATCGGGAAATCAAAAAGTCAGACACCACTAAAATTTCAAACAATGAATTTCAAATCTAAAAAAAAAACAATTTTCCGAAGTATTAAAATCTCTGATATATTAAACTTCGAAAATACCTAAATAATTTAAAATCCCGAAATATTCATACAATTTGGATCCGAAAATATTCAAATTTCGATCTCGGAACGAGTCCCCAATTTCTTCTGTTACGTCTAGGGGTTAGAAATAGTAACAAAAGAATGAACGACTCAAACAAGCTTTCATAATTTCTAAGATATAAATTTAATTCCCTAAAATATTAAATATTTCAAAAAACAAAGTTAAAGAATTAAAAATAACTTACAGTTTAGAAATTCCAAAATAATCCTTAAATTCCCATTGAATTTTGATAATCCAGAAATGTCCAAATGTTATCTCAATGAAATCACTAATGTGCTTATATGCCACAAGAAACAGTTATGAATTCAAATGTTATTAATCTCAGGTAAACTCCTGTCAATGTAGAATATTGTTAAGTTCCTTGAAGAATAGTACTTAAATCCAAAATGTACTATGTAGATAATAGATTTTCACCAGCTGATTTTACAAACAACAATAATCTTCCTCAATAACCTTATGATTCTGGAGAACTGCAAAGAATGCCCATTCAGTGGTTATATTGGCATTATATAGTCTCTTACGGCGTAAAAGAGAATTTAAAATTCTAATACTACGACTTAGAAAGAGTTCTGTCAACAACCTTCTTTAACCAATCAGAAACTGGGTCGCGCATGTTACTGCATGTAGTGCCTTTGCACTACAATTAAAATAGCTTATTTCAACTGAACAAGATGTTGTCATAGGATTCAGGTCATAAATCTGCACGCGTACCACGTGATTCACCATTGTGGGTTAAGCTGACCGACATAATTATTGATTTTCCCTGACTCATGTAAACATGTTGACGTTCATTTGTACTTTAATAGCGTAGGCTACTGAACTAAGGAATTATAATACAATGATTATAAACCCAAATGAAAACCATTATACTTTAAAGATAATACATAATGCCGTAACGACATATATATATATATATATATATATATATATATATATATATACATACATACATACATACATACATACATACATACATACATACATACATACATGCATGCATGCATGCATACATACATACATACATACATACACACATGCATACATACATACATACATACATATAAAAAAGCCAATAACATGCAGTGTTTAAGGAACTGATGATTCACCAAATTAGATATAGCCATGCCTTCTAAATTGCATAGCCTGTTCATTAACATCAAATATTTCGTTTGAAAATGGTATCATTTTGTCAGATATTAATTCTTTGATCATAGTGAAAGTTTTAGAAAATTTTGGTGAAATATAGTGACGTTACATGCTATATTTGAGAATTGAATGCACTTTTTTGTTGATTCATCGGTGTATGAAGTCGAGAATGTCACTAACAAAGTTCGTAAATCTCGAAGGAATTTATGAACACCTTATAAGTGACATACCCGCCTTCATAAATCGATGAAACAACAAAAAGTACATTCAATTCTTACAATTACAACATCTCTAACTTCTTAAATATTTCCTATATCATTCTTTAATAACGCGAAATCGCTGTTTTTAGAGACAATATTTTGCTCCGCTGCGTGTAAGATGATGAATAGATTAGTTCCTTCCTAAAAGATCATGACCTTCGGGCATTATTTGCTGTGTTATTTGAAAACTGAGAAACCAACATTAAACTCTTATTTTATTCGTTTTTTATTTTTTCCTTTTGCTTGCATTTTAATATTTTGTTTCAAAACTTTCTTTCAGTGTTTGAATACCAGTTTGGGGTTTCTGGTACGTAGCTATTTATAGAACAGGGGATGAGCGTAATAACTACGTCAAGATAAAAGAGTACTTCAACCATTTGTATCCAATATAAGATTTTGAACACTCCTTGCATGGACTTTATATTTTACATAAATGGATATATGCATTCTGAGTGGAAGCTCAATATTCAAAGCAAAGATGTGATGTTCTCTTAGACATAACAAGGACTCTAAGATTTAATGCTTTCATTGACTGATTGAAAGTGATTTGGCAGCTTCACAACTGTCCAGACTCGTGAGTAACGTATGTTCGTTCTTTAAAACCATCTTCATGTTTATAAACAGGCTATGCTAACTAACTTACAAAGGGACGTATATGTAGATGCATTAAGTTGTAGAAGCTATGTGATCAGTTTTGTTTGTATACACACACAAACACACCGCGCACACACATCGCACACACACATCGCACACACACACACACACACACACACACACACACACACACACACACACACACTTGCAAAGCTGAGCAGTTATTTGGTACATATAATTATTCTAGGATCTTTTGACTGTACAAAAAACCTTTAACTCCCTCCCCTATCGAATAGGTGACATTAGTGTAGACAAAAATAGACACACAGAATGACAGATATAAATAGAGTTTGATGGTTGATGTGCAATGCTCTTGGTGTCAATAGTAAAGTATTTCACATGGGAAATCATAACGGCAAGACTAATTATTTTGTTTATTTGTCAAATATGTGTTTATTATTAACACACTTTTCTAACAATATTGTACGAAGAATTACAAAGTCAAACAATTGTATGTATATACTGTTTTACTATTTGCGTTTGTATCTAACTATTTGTACAGCATTTTCTGAATCAGCCAATGAGTATTAACTGGAACTTGCCATTAGATTTATAATAAAAACGAAAGTGATGTTTGATATTGTCATTCTTTTGGCATGCATAGTTGACATAGAGCACTTAACTTGAAAAGAAAGTATTTGCCTAATTTGTAGGGGCACATGATTGGAATCAAACCGGAAGATGCTGTTATTGAAATTCATTACCTTTTTTTTATAAGATTCACTCGTTCCTGAAAAATACCAAAATATAAAGTGATGCAGAAATTTAACAATTGCCTAACAATTACAACATTCCTATATTCTGAAAGTTTCCTCCTATTTCATTGGTTAAGACGATCAGATGACCGTAATGTTTATTGTTTTCATTTATCGATGAACACATGCACATCATATGACTAATATCATAGGAACTACTTTGCAAGCGTACAGTTACAATTAAACCATTGCTGGCAGACATGTATTTTGAAATTGAATTTGTACAAGTCGCATTATCGTTTCTTATGTGAATTGTTTAGGACTTATTTTGAGTTGAAGTTCAATGCGCAGTTGTTGAATATACATGTCGAGTTACCTGCAGAACCAGGAGCAAAATGAGGCATAACATTATTTTGAGTGTTTGTGATTTCCTGTATTGACGAAAAATGGGAAGTGACCAACGTGACCTCAGGACCGGAAGTTTAGACCAGCTTATTAGTTACTGATGAATTTGGCTTTTATTGACCAGTGGAGATTGTGGACAAGAGTCTGCTCATATCTGCTTTCTGTTTAGTAGTAAAATCTGTATTATAGGACCTGACAAAGGACTAATTTCTGTGTCCTGACATAAACATTATGTGCCTAATTTCTAAGCTAGTATCATTCAGTGCTTGGATAACAGCTGCTCTAAGATAATGTGTTGTGTACTAAGTTTCAACTCCAGCACTTTTGCATATGCCTGACATAACATTTACGAATTGACGGGCTGATACTGGCTTCGCTGTGTACCAGATTTCAAAAAGGAATGGGATTACTAAAGTAGCCTTCTCAGACTGGATCTAAAGAACATATACTTCTTTGTGACATTTACTAAAATACATTTTCAATGACTCAGTACGGCACATGTCTTCTCTAGTTGCATACATTCTTCAGTCTGCAGCTTCATGCATGTTATCTAAGCTCCCCACACACACGCTACCCGCACGTTTGTTTTCTCTGTTTCCTGAATGAGTGCTACATATTCTAACCCAGATTCATCTACCTTGAACAAAAAAGAATTTGGTGTAAAATGATGATGAAATTCAAGCTCCCTAGTTACAAAATGAATTGCCAGTATCTATCATATGCGGAATCTGACTGTTATTGGATCATATTTTGCAAGGTATGAATGAACTTTGTCCAGATCTGGTTCAAAATAATATCCTTATTTTTAGATGGTCTAGAAAGGACAGATTTTCAATTCAATTTCAGTTTAGCACTTAACATGTATTCTGCCTGTTTGAACTCCCTATCCTTCACAATGTATGTGTCTCTCTTTGTGTCTTTTAAATGTCTGATGATAGTAGTGCGTGCATTTTTTAGAGTGTTCTTGTGATATTATGTTGATTGGTTTTCAGGTAGGCTACTCATTCTGCTCTCGGTCTTCTTAGGTTGTGCCTCTGCATAAATTCTGCACAGCTTTAATATGAAAATACAATTATTGAAAGAATTTGTTCATAGATTTAAGTCAGTGAATACAAATAATAATTAAAATTTCAAGTCATTAAACGGGTCTTTAAGAATTCAAGAGTTTCTCAAGGTTTACAAATTATAAGATCCACAATTTTGGGGATACCTATAAAAATATTACAATACATTTAAGATACAACTGAATTTTGTTTAGAATTGTATCCTACAATTCAGATGTTTACTAACTGTGTTTATTGGAATTCCAATTTGCAATACCAATTGCTTTTACTTATATATTTTGGTTTTCGTTCTTGAACCCCATAGTACCTTTTATTCGACAACAGGTTCAACGTCTTTACTTTTGTGTCATTTTCTTAAATATTAAGCACTAGTTTATATTTTTAAAATACATATTCTTTAAGGAAAGTTATGCACATGTAGACTAAATTGAAGGAGCTTGCAAATAACAATTGATTTAATTTGACAAAGTGTATATTTTTATATAATATAGGGTATGTCACTAGCAATTTTCATAATAAATATCATTGTCCGTGACATGCACAACTTTATACACTTTTGAAATAACAAAAATGTACATTCAGTTCTTAAATAATATTATTGCTTTTGTATGAGGAAACTCATAAATAAGAAGGAATTGTGTGTTGCATTTTTACACTCATAGTTATTTTCTTGATATATTTCTATGTTCATACTAACGTTTGAAGAGTTGAATACCGCATTTGGTGTTTCTTTTGATTGATTCCGAGTATCTGTGCTCCTCAGTCTAATTAAATTCTGTCTCAGAGAGGACTTTGAACCTTCGTTTGCAGATTTGTTTGTCTTCTGAAGACTGGGGGCTATTCACTATCAACGATGACAATTCGTGGTCGGGAAATGCTTCTGAGTCATAAATTAGACTGAACTGATCACCATCATTCACTAATGCAGATATTAAATAGTTACTTTCATCTGGATTCATCTGAATGTCATCTTTGTTTTCTTCAGCAAGATTCAGAGCAAAATTGCCGTAGTCATTTTCGTGTCTATATAATATTGTTTGTGCTGAAATTTGCAAGTAGCACCAGGTGTAATGTTATTTTGGATGAAGTCAACTTGATTTGATAGATCTAGTTCTCGTTTTACAGAAAGTTTCCAAGTGTTAAGGAACAATTTTTCAAAGGTATTGAGTCACAAAATAACAATAAAAATAGTAAAACAGTCATAAACATCTGAAGTTTTATTTTAATTTTATCATTATACTATCTAAGCGAGACAAAGTACGGCAGTCATATTTATTTATCTTTCATGCAAAGTAGTTCCTGTGATAATAGTCATCTGATGTACATGTGTTCATTGAGAATCATGACGGTCATATGATTCTCTTAGTCAGTGAAATAGGAGGAAACCTCCAGAATGTACAAATGTTGTAATTATAGTAAAATTAGTCAATGTGACAGACACACAGTTAACCAGGGCGCCCCTTTATAGTCGGACAAGCTTAGCACCCCAGACGTTCTTACGTGATAAATCAAAAGGAACCTTTCTTGAGAGTGATCAAAAGTCCACTGGAATATAGAATAAACAACCTCACTGACAGCTTTTATTTAGGTGGAGCTTAGAGATTCGTCAATTCATTACTTACTTCTACCAGTTGATATGATCCCTCTGTGCCATATAATTTTAGGGAAAAATGCATTAAAACTCCCAGTAAAGTTGATTAAAGGACTATATTGAATAAAGACTGTTTTTATCCCTCGTTTTTATTAAAAAGAAAATACAGTTAAATTTCATAACTCTTTGTCTAATTGTCTTATTCAAGGTACAAATGAAACTCACCTACATTCATTGTGTTTATAGATTTCTATATCATGCTGATAAACAACTTTTGGACATGGGCTGGTGTTGAAAATTGCAGAATAAATGCTGCATTTAGCAATTTCATAATCCAAATTAGATATGGTCCACGAAGAAATTTCAGCATACTATGTTCTTTCTATGAGCAAACTTGTTTTAAAATATCACTGTGGAGCAAGGCTGCGCTGATACTAAAAACTAAACATTCACTAGTTTTACAGTCTACGTAGCGTTAGCATTTCTTGCTGTCGCACTGTTGGTAGCTCGGGATCCACTACGCGTATATAAATAGAACTGCGGTTTCCACCGCATTTTATTTTATTCCTTCTAGTATTGTATTCAAAATATTTAGAAGAATCAACAAAATAGATTATTAATTTCTTTCTTACATTCTTTATCCTTTCAAAATTTTAGCTTGCCTTGTGCACATTGCTCAATATTTGGGAGTGGTACCAGCGGAGATTCGGAAAAAAGTAAACAGAAACTGAGCAGCGTCTATAATACGTATCATTTAATTGTTTAATGTGCCTGAACATTGCCTGCTTATCACATAATGCATGCCATTACTAATAGGAACATAAGTAGATTATTTTTGCTTACAAATGAAGTAAACAAAAAGAATTAACGTTTTATATTAAGTTCTGTTATGAGACAACCCATCATGTGGAACAATTAAATAATATATGGTTAACTCTACTGTAGTGCATTTCTTCACACACACACACACACACACACACACACACACACACACACACACACACACACACATTTTTATAAAATCTACGAAACGGGGACATAAGATTTTTACCATAGAAATGGCGACATCTGTATCTTAACAGTATCTTAACAAATGTATGTACAGGAAAATCGGTTTTACTATGCTTTGTATATATATATATATATATAGTCGATTTCCAAATATAAATGTATTTGAATTTTTATGATTAGAATGGGGACACACAAATATACACAACGTGTCGGGAATTATACAATCAAATCGAGGACATGCCATAATTATGTATTATGATTCTAAATAACTAGAAAATTAATCCAAATATTGCAGTAATCTCAACTCATGCACATAGTTATCTTCCATATTAACAAACTAAATTGAGATTTATGTTGAATTTTTGTATTACGTTTAATTTAGACATAGGTGAAATTGTACGTACCCGATTTGAGGACACCTGTTCGTCAGAATCGTGTAAAAATACATGTTTTCTGTTAAAAGAAAATACACAAAGTTCTGCATGCCGGATGTTCAGGTAAAATAATTCTGGTGACACGTACACCTTTTTGAACTTAAATTGTCAACAAAATAACAAACATTTGAAGCTTTGTGTGTTCAAAAGACTAGGTTTGCTTTACCCTCTAAACGGCCCTAAAATCTGTTACAAAATACATTTTCATGGATAGACTTATCATTATTATAAAATGTTACAATAGCGATAAGAGTTGAAATTGGTACTTCTCTGGCGTCATAGGCACGTACCAGCGTCATGACGTCCGTCACGAAACGGTACTGAAACGCTGAAAAAAATAAATTGTAGCCAGAAATATACCTTTTTTGACGACCTTTAACATAGAGTGCATGCATCGCCCACCTCGACATTTTGTCAAGTGGTAGTAAAAGCTAATCATGACATAATGTGAAAGAACTAAGTTCGGACGTAAATCTGCTCTATATTAAAACTAAAGATATTTGTTCTTCATTGCTCTTCAGAGGATAAACCAAGGATCACAAAAACAACAGAAAGTTCTAAATTTCTACTTCGAAGAAGAAAATAATATGAATATTTAATCATAATTAGCATAAGAAATATTAATAAGTTAGGTCTAGAGGTCTACTTGCTTTACGCAATTTTATACATACACTACGTCAGCGGAGATTTACGAAATTTAAATCGAGAATAATTTTAATTAATTTATGTGAAAAGATTGATTCTAGAAAATATATTTTAAAAAATATTCGGGTTTAAGTATTTCTGTTCCGACTGGAAATGCTGATTCTCCCACAGATATCGATCTGATAAATATTTCTGTTATGACTGGAAATGCTGATTCTCCCACAGATATCTTTTGGATAAGCTTGGTCTTCTGCTTCTGTAGTCATAGTATAATTGTGCGAAGATGTAAGATATTCATGTAAGTACGCCTTGTAAACTATTTATTTAATCAAAATGATGTGAATTTGTTGAGTTGTCAACTTGTTGGAAATAAATTGCAAACTTCTTGTAGAGAATTTAAAGACAGTGAAATAGAGATGTACTTCTACTGAGCAAGACCTACAGTAAGGATCAATCTATCGAGATAAATGAATGATATTTTTTATATATTTCATAATGACATATTGAAATACATGTATATCAATGGGAGAAAAAATGATCTTAAAAAGTGTCAAGGTTGTTGAGACTCTAATATATAATCAGGCAATCAATGAGGAGGTGCCATCAAAATGCCTAAAAACAAACCCCAAACAAGAAAAAGTAGGCTTCAAGTATTATTTTTTTTGTAATTAGTTTTCTAAATAAATCGTGGAAATTGTCAGTGACTGAACTTACATGACCTGTTGCTATTCGATGTATTGCAACAAATATGTATACATGTATATAATATGAGAAGTCCGTATTTGTGCCGGAGGTATAAAGGTAACGATTAGCGCCCCCCCCCCTCCCCCCGCACCCCGGCGTTTGCAAACGTAGGTTAAAATAATATATGGTATGGGTTCGAAATTCCATGCAGATAAGCGTCGTAATACTAGGAGCATTTTCTGCTTTTATTGATCGCTTTAACAAAAAACAAAAAAGGCATTGGTAACTACTGTAGTCTAGTGTTCATGCCGTATGCCTGAGTGGGGTGGGGTGGGGCATTTACGTGGAAGTAGCAACATAATGTTGGAATATTACATCAATAGAACCTTGGTACTGTGTTTCTGATATAATCGTGTGTCCATCAACGGATTTTTATTTAACAAAATTAATAATTTGTTGGGCATCATCAAGTTTCCCTGATTCCGAAACGAACGGATGGGTTCAGAATAAGTTACTACCTCCAATCTGATTAAAATCCGATCTCTACAGTCCTACATAGGACTGTGGAGATCTGATTTTAATCCGATTGTCACTCCCTCTCCTATCCAAGTAGAGTGTTTGTTGTTTGATAGACGCATTAACCGGTCTCTCACTTGTTTAAACAAATACTATATAATTATTAGAAAGTCCACCTGTGTTTCCGTCCAATTATTCATTGGACAACTTTATTATCTGTTCAAAACTCCGTTCACTTGTCTGTGAATTTATCTGTTCGTTTACTCTCTCAATCCGACCGTCGTTTTGTTCGTGTATAAAACCGTCCATTTACCTGTTCACCAATCTCTGCACGGTCTTCCATCTTTCATTCGCCTATAAGTTTTCTCTCATCAGTTCGTTCATCCGTCCGTTCACAAATTGCCCATCCGTCGGTTCGCTCTTTGCCGATTAGTCCGTTTGTGTTCATCTCTTCGTCTGTCCGTCCGTTCTCTTTCCCTTCTCGTCGATCCATTTCTCTGTCCGTCTGCCTGTTCGTCTGCTTTTTATCCATCTGTTCTTGTGTTTGTCCGCCAATCTAAACAACCATGTGTTTGTCTCATCAAAAGTTTGACTGTTTATGTCGTCTTCAAATATTTTTTTCAAACGGAAGATCTATTAAAAAAGTAATACACACCGAATGTTTGCTTTCTTTTCATATTTTCACCCTCCCCCAACCCTGTTTGTTTTTGCACTTTAAAGGAGGATTATTCCACTTTTATTCAGAGGAAGCTATATATTTGAAAAGGAGAGTTGTATTTCTTCATCATGTACATATCAGCTTACCTACCAAACTACCTACATGCATACACTGATCTTGTATGTGACAGTTGCATATTTTGCTAATAACTATGTGTGCTTTTCGAATGCATATCATTCAAAAAATAAAACTTCATAAACACTTGCTTAATGCTGCATTGATTGCTTCCCATCTGGTCGAACATTCAAGCTCAGAACAAACAGAAAATAGCAGCTAGCAATGTACATGATTTAAGAAATACAGAAGAAGCAAAATATTATTTTGGTGCATTAATATTATCTTAATGAAACAACAAATGTGTGTGTGTGTGTGTGTGTGTGTGTGTGTGTGTGTGTGTGTGTGTGTGTGTGTGTGTGTGTGTGTGTGGTCTGCAGAGAAAGAGAGAGAGAACTTTAAGGATGAGTTTTTACTGCTCTGACGAAAATAAATGTTCTTGCATTTACTTTTCCTTCCTATAATTTACTTGCATGAAATATATACCCATTCTAATCACCCTACCCAACCCTTAAAGCCGCAGTAACGGGCAGTAACTCGCAAAGGGGCAAGAGAATTAATTAAAAATAAATTTAGCTAAAGACACTTTCTAACCTTACCGCCCTTCCCCATCAAACACGCACACAACACACTTACTACTACTATGAAATTGTAATTACGTGATAGTATTCACTCATATTTTCCAGTAATACAAACAATTAATAACAGCAGTAGTAATGAAGATCAATTAGGGCGTTTGATGTGACTAGGTCTGATATGAAGGTAAAGAGACCTTAGTGTTACTTTTTCTATAGTAGTAACAGCTATATCTTTAACTAATCTACAAATAGCAAACCTTACTGTTACTTTTTCTATAGTAGTAACATCTATATCTTTAACTAATCTACAAATAGCAAACCTTACTGTTACTTTTTCTATAGTAGTGACATTTATATCTTTTTCTATAGTAGTAACATCTATATCTTTTTCTATAGTAGTAACATCTATATCTTTTTCTATAGTAGTAACATCTATATCTTTTTCTATAGTAGTAACATCTATACCTTTTTCTATAGTAGTAACATCTATATCTTTTTCTATAGTAGTAACATCTATACCTTTTTCTATAGTAGTAACATCTATATCTTTTTCTATAGTAGTAACATCTATACCTTTTTCTATAGTAGTAACATCTATATCTTTTTCTATAGTAGTAACATCTATACCTTTTTATACAGTAGTAACATCTATATCTTTTTCTATAGTAGTAACATCTATATCTTTAACTAATCTACAAATAGCAACAATAACTATGCTACATTACTCAAATAAATTTTTGGTATAAATTAAATAATTTTACCTAGAAAACAATTTCCAATGATACAAACGAGAACGTCGGAGCCTGATGAAATAAGAATTATAACGAATGAGAAAATGTTCGCCATATTGAAGAAACTTTAAGAATAATATAACTAATAAGAAACATATCAGTTTTGATAACTATAAATGGAAAAGAGAATATGAACTTCTTCCACTTGCACATCTGTGTATACACTGTAGTACACAAATAGAACGCGCCGCTCATAACGTTGATGCACGTCATTTTATGTTTTCTGATGTATATGACATCATCGTAATTTTGCATTAAAAAACAGAAAAGACTAATAGCCATGTCGGAAACAAAACTGTTCTTTTAAGTACCCATATAGTAGATACATTCTGAAAAATATCATTAAAATCTGAGATAGGGCCGATTTTAGTAAAAAGTCAGCCTAGTCCTGGGCCTTTTCATTGGAATCCACTTCATTAATAAACCAGTGCATGATGATGTCTCTTCGATATAAAACATACCAAGATTATGTTGATAAAATGGCTAATTGCAGTAAGTTCCATATCATAAATGTGTCTATGAAACTATCTCCATTTTGAAAGTACTATATCATAGTTGTGTGCATGTCGTAGTTTTGCAAGTGCGATGTCATGGTTGTGTGTATGAAAATGTCCACGTTTTGTAAGTGCCATGTAATGTTTGTGTGTATGAAAATGTCTCTGTTTCGTATGTGCCTTGCCAAGATTCTATTGCAACACGCAAGGGGGCTCACTACAGAGCGAGTCAAACAATTTCTGCGTGAGCCTGGCTTGAGATCGATGTTTCCCCTATTTCCAAGGACCTCGATACAACGGTTCTTGTCAACTGAAGGGTTGTTAAACGCGCAAATAGTACAAATAATTTTCCTCTAATGACCTAATGACCACACATCATGAAAATCTTATTTCACACTTGCATGGGTTTCCTTGCTTCATATTTGTATGACCCATCAGTAAGCCTTTCCAAGCCGAAGGTTGGTACTTCAATCCATGCACCACGAAACACGACCCAAACACCTAATACAAGGAATTATTCCTATCTCAAATCGCTAAACACTCATACATTAGAATATCCCGAGAATTCCTTACGTTAAGAAATTAGAAGGGTCCATTTTACGAAACTAATCCATGCTACCATAAAGTCTTGTGAATACTGTACACTATGACGTATACTCCTATAAACTGGCTAATTACTCGGTTTGAGAAATATCTTCCCCACACAGACTACCCAATTATCAACAAATAATCACTAAAATCTAACAAAGCTATTAACAGTAAGTACAAAAAGCACATACCCTAGGTTTATTACAGTATGTATGATAATGTCCTTGTTATGTATGTACTATTTCATGGTTGTGTATGAATTTGGCCACATTTTTCAAGTACCATATTATGGTTGTTTGTATGAAAATGTCCCCAATTCGTATATATTTTGCCAAGACTGCATGCATGAAAATGTCCTCGTCTTATATGTACTAAGTCATAATTGTGTGTATCAAAATGTCCACGTTTTGTAAGTACCATGTCATTGTTGAAAGCGTGAAAATGTCTAAGTTTTGTATGTTAGACGTCAAGGTTGGGTTTATGAAAATGCCCCCGTTTCGTATGCACCGCGTTAAGGATGTGTATATGTAAATATCGTTTAGTATATAACGCGCTGTTCGTATGAAAATGTCTACGTGTTGTACTTATCACATCAGGTGTGTGCTTATGAAAATTATCCCGTTTTGGTGCGAGGAACTTTAAATATTGTGTATGAAAGCCCCCGATTGGTATTAAAAGGTAAAGACTGTGTGCATAAAACTAACTATGTTTTGTATGTACCATCTGACGTTGGTGTCTATCAAAATGTATCTCCGTTTTGCATATACCACACTAAGGTTGTGTGCATGGAAATGTCCCCATTTTGTATATATCACCTTTATGTAAGAAATTATACTGTTTATGTGCATCACGCAAACGCTGTTTGTATGAAAATGACGGGTTTGTATCCAAAACCCATAGGATGCATTGATGAGAATGTATGTGTCTGGTCTAAAAGAATATATTGCTTGTGTGTATCAAATGGTTGTCAAAAGTCTCAAACCAATCAAAACTTTGTATAGGTACGCCAACTTACACACAACTTCTGTTTTTATTACACAATGGATACATTTTCCTATAAAATCCCATACTGGTATACTATTTAAGTGTTTCAGATAATGCTTTCGTTTGTTGAGTTGGTTCATAAATTATTACACAAGTCTTTATAGCAGCCAGAAGGCATCTAAATTTATCACTATTCAGACTAGACTGTCTAAATTTATCACTATTCAGACTAGACTGTCTAAATTTATCACTATTCAGACTAGACTGTCTAAATTTATCACTATTCAGACTAGACTGTCTAAATTTATCACTATTCAGACTAGACTGTCTAAATTTATCACTATTCAGACTAGACTGTTCTATTTGGTGGCAAGGTTAGAGCTGTTTAAAATCTTCTAAATAAAGAAGGCGAATAAGATTCTTACTTTTCAATTCCAGGCGCCTCCTCAACTGATACTCATTCACAATGGTCTTAAGGATTTAGGTCTGATTTCTTTAGGAAACAAGACTAATAGCAAACGATACAATTTGATACCAAGACTAAAACATGCATCCATACTCCCATCAGTATAAAAGAAGACACACACACACACACACACACACACACACACACACTCTACGGAAATGTCTATTGACATATGAACATGTTCCGTCAGATATAATGCTTAGATTTTACGAAATTCAAATTTTATGTAAATCATTGAAAATTGTATGTTCAATGCTAAAAAAATTATATAACTTTGCAAATGTCTCTGAAGAGCTTCTTCACTTCAAGATTGCTAGAAAATTAGTATAAATTTGTGTTAAAACTTCAAAAAATTATAATCTCTTATATGAGAGGATCAAAACTCATGAATATTAAATAGCTGATCAGACAACTGTTATCTCCCCTGAATAGTTTAAAACTTAACAGTAATCTCAAAAAGTTCTTAACGGATTGTGGTGGAATTTTCACTGTTGTTTGTGTGAAGATGTCATCTTTAATGTTATATTATTGCTAACTATTTGATATTAAATATCGACTGGAAATAGTTACAATGTTTCTCTTTAGAATGGTTACACACACGTACTTGATGCATAAGGTTGTGTTCATATTGTATTTTTGTATTTATTTATGGTCCCAACAAAGTACGTTTCGTACCTTTGCTGAGAACGTTTGGACTTGACAATTTAACAGGATGCCTTGAGTGTTACCGTTCGTCATATTCACTTTGTTCTTTAGGTGTGATAGTGTGATAAATTACACTCACGTCTCCGCGGGTGAAGTTTGATAAATTACACTCACGTCTCCACACATTTTAAATGATATTTGATGTTTGATTTTATTCAGCGATACCCATTGGGTGTCTGACCAAATGAGCCAGAATTTGACCTAGAATGTGACCCAAAAATGTTTGCAATTTTTTTTCGAGAAAACTGTTTTCTTAAAAAAAAACTGAATATTGCTTTGATTTAAGGATAGCAAATTTAATTTCCTCATAAATGTTTTTACTTCGTGTGTGTGTGTGTGTGTGTGTGTGTGTGTGTGTGTCTGACTTCGAACAAAATTGTGTATTAAACTTATAGATTTATTTAATGTGAAAATTACATATTAATAAAATCCCTTGGGATCAATTCCCGAAATGCACACATGTATGTACTGTTTGAATATAATTATAACCAAGGTTAATCCTTGCTTACACATAGGCTAAAAAATGGAAAGTCACTGTAGCGTTAAAATTATCAACTGGAAAATAAATAAATGTTACAATGTGGCTTATTGACTTACACTGGCATTACATAGCCTAACCACCGTTTTCCGATAAATGCAGACACGGCACCAGACATGAAAATATGGGTGTTTTTAAAGGACGTCAATGACATTTCTTCCATTCCGGAGAGTAACTGGAATAGCAGTAATCTTATTGAATGATACAATGATTATGAGACAGTGCAATTGTCTCAAACTTTGGTTTTGGTGGTGGTAGTGGTGGTGGTGGTGGTGGTGGTGGTGGTGGTGGTGGTGGTTGTGTGTGTGTGTGTGTGTGTGTGTGTGAATGGGTACACTTTTCATAGCCCATTAAAAAATGGACAACGGAACAATGGAATAAATAAAAGCAGTATACAATCTAATTTTAGGCTCAATGTTTTAATAGTTTATTAAATAGTACGGCGTTCATTTACCTCTTTAAAGGCATCATTTATGCATATTTAGCGACTTAGTTCAATAGGATCAGAGCATTTCATTACATTTGCATTAGAGGATGAGTTATGGACTCGTGAAACTTTTCTTTTGGTAGTTATTATTGTTAATAAGGTTTTTTTAGAACACTGGTGGAGCAAAGACAACATTAAAGTTTAATTTCCAAACGTTTTTTCTGGTATAGCTTGATCTCATTAGCTCTAAGAACCATGTGACAAATCAATGCGCTGCCAAAAGTATCAGGATGCTGAAATACGTCTTGTACTTCTGTACAACTTAAGTCACTTATGTGTTCACAAAATGTAACCAGACTAATCTGTCTCAAAGAAACATGGAAGTTTGTAATACCCTGTCTTTACTAATAACACGATTGAGACAACAATTAAAATTAATATAATGTAAGGCACTGAATAAGATCACAGCTATACAACATTTATTGCTGTCAAGTTATTGGTTCTAACGACGTCTTCAAGGTAGCAGAGATCAGTTAGTTCAGCAAAACTTAGCCAAAAAACTTTGCTCCCTACTGGAAGGGAGGAAGAAATATTTGTAAACTGATCCTGAATTTGTTTATAATACTGTCTAGGCGACCCATGCATCATACTTGTTGAGTAGAGCGTGTTTAAAACACATCATGAGTCTTAAAAGCCCATAAATTAACACAACACATGCTTTTGTTGAAAGTAAACGAATATACTGCTTGTATGTATGAATATTTTCCCGTTGCTGCTAGACGACCAATACATAAGGACATGGTCTATGCCTGTGTGCGATTCTCAGTGCAAAGCTTCTTTGGAGAACTGAATATATTTTGCGTTAACGATATAAATGCACAGGCGATCAATGCAAACATCTATTATTGACTTCAGGGGTGTCAAAGCAAAACGTGTTCTGAATGGTCTTGCTCTCTGTATGTTACTCCCACAAGGTATTTGCATGACTTTTCTTGTGAGTTACGAATCTAATTTGTCTTGAAACATCTAGACCAATGATATTACCGATTTCGATTGTCAGTAATCTTTGTCCCTGCTTTTTGTTTTAACCTGTCAATAAATTTAACGCCGATCAATAGACAAAAAAAAAAAAAATAAAAAATAAAAAGGTTCAGTAAAATGATTTGTGGTTGCACGTGCAGCAAACCGGACACCTGCAGATATATGCCTGTGACGTAACATAGGTAAATGACAGTAACCTAAAAATGTAAGAGAAGGAGAAAATTCTGTCACTGTGCAATGAGCGTACTGAAAAATCCGGGCGCACTCAAGGTTCTCTCCGACTGATATCAAGTTCCGACTTGGATAAAATTGATGGGTGTAATTCTCTGTCATAGCCTACAATTCTGGTGTGTTTTCTTCGTTTCAAAGATGGTCGCGAATCCATGGAAGAAGACCCACGTTCTGAAATACCCCTGTCTGCGATTCGTGAGCGCGAAATGGCTGTTGTGAAGAGGACAATTGATGAAGAAGCTCGATACACAGAAAAAGATAGCTATATTATCACGGGCATTAATTCTTCAACTCTTTTTAATATGTTGAAGAATTATTTGAAGCACAGAAAAGTTTATGCAAGATGGGTTGCGCACTTGTTGACGGCAGACCAAAAACAGACTCGTGTTGAAATTGCCAAACAGCTACTCGCCAAATATGAAAAGAGAGACAAGAGATGTGCATGAGATTGTCACTTTTGTTGAAACATGAGCTTACTTTTTGGAACCCGACTCAAGAGAAAAATATAATTTTTGCATCTGGGAACCGAGCAAAGGACCCGGTTGTCCAGGTACCTGTGCCTGACTCTGCTAGTGTCACTGAACATTTTTATCCATCCAACATGTTTCCAAAAATTTTTAAAACTACAGAACTACCCGTCTGCGCACCGGTATCCGCGTTATTCATCTACTCCATAGCAACACACCGGTGCATAAATCCGCCGTCGTGACAGACTTTGTCATAGAGCGCAGAATCCAAACTTGGCCACATCCTCCGTACAGCCCCTGATTTAGTTCCAACTGATTTTTGGCTGAATCCCGTTGTCAGAGATTCACCGCAATGCGGTTGGAAAGGGAGTTTTCCAGTGTATGAACAGGATACCAAAAAGTGAATGCAAAATGACATTTAATAATTGGATAATCACACTGAGAAAATCTGTAGATTTGCATGTGGAGTACATTGAGGTGATGCACTGATGTACTTTTCACTAATAAAGAACTTTGTTGCACAGCGCACTAATATTAAGAACTTTCTAAATACCCCTCGTACATCTGAAAGGATTTCATACCCAAATGCTGTCAGTCAGATATGATTAAATTCCATACAGCGACCTAGAGAATAAATGGTTAAAAAGATTTTTTCTATTATTAGTAACGGTGGTAATATTTTACTGCGAATCAGCATCAGTTGTATAGCTTCAAAGACATCTATGCCAGGATGTGTTCCGTCCAACTTGGTCAAATTCTGTTGACCAGTTTTTGGGAAGTCGTTTAAAGGTTTTTCTGTTTTTAATAGGAGTGGCGATATTTGATGGAGGATCGGCATCGTTTATACAAAATGAAAAGTCTTTATGTTAGAATTCCTTTTTCAGGTTTGGTCAAATCTATTCAGCGGTTTTGTAAAAGAAGTCATTCCAAGGTTTTCTATTTTGTTAGTAACGGTGGCCACATTTTATGGCGGACTGGCATGATTTGTATAAACCTGAAGGGCCGTCATTCTTGGATGTGTTCGGCCTAGTATGATCAAAATCTATTCAGCGGTTTAGGAGAAAAGGTCATTTAAAAAGGTTTCCTGTTATTTTAGTCACATCGAGCAAATCTGATGGTGGATAGGCATATTTTGTACAAATCTGTTAGGTCTTCAAGGTAAAGTTTGGTCACATTATATTCAATGGTTTCGGACAAGAAATCGTTCCAAGAGTTTTCTATTTTGAGCAACGGTGGGCATATTTGATAGCAGATCAGAATCAGTTGTACAATTTTGATAGCTCTCTATGTCAGGATGCTTTCTGCCAAATTTGGTCACATGCTGTTGAGCAGTTTTTGAGAAGTAGTTTAAAAGTTATTATAGTTGTAGTTACTGCGGCCATATTTGATGGCGGATGGGCATTGTTTGTATAAATTTGAAAGGTTTTATGCCAGGATGTTTTTTTATAAAAGATATGTCCAACATATGTTCAGCCGTTTTTGAGAAGAAGTCGTTGATAGGTTTTTCTATTTTTAGTAATCGTGACCATATTTCATAGCTGATTCGCATCGTGTGTATAAATTTGAATGGTTTTCATGCCAGGATACTTTCTTTCAAGTTTGGTCAAATTTTGTTCAGCAGTTTTGGAGACGGCGTTTACAAGTTCTTTAATCGCGGCTCAACATCATTTGTATAAACTCGAAAAGTCTTCATGCTAGGAATCTTTCTGTAATGTTTTGTCAAATACAATTCAATGGCTTTGAAAAATATGTCTTTAAAGATTTTTTTATTTTTTACAACTGCTGCCATATTTGATGGCGGATCGGTTTTTATGCCAGGATGCTTTTTTTTACACGACTAAATTATTTTCCGCGGTTTTGCTATTTTTAGGAACGGTGGCCATACATGGTGGCGGATCGGCATCATTTGTACAAATCTGAAAGGTCTTCATGCCATACATATTTTCTGTCAAATCTGGTCAAATCCTGTTCACTAGTTTTGTTGAAGTAATAGTCTAAAGGTATTTTCTATTTTTAGTAATGGCGGCCAGGAGTCATTTGTACAAATCTAAGAGGTCTTCGTGTCAGAATATTTTCTGTCAAGTTGTGGTTTTGAAGAAGAAATAGTTTAAAGGCTTTCCTTTTTCTGTTTATTTATTTATTTATTTTTTCGTAATGGTGGCTTCTCTTTCATAAGTAACGACGGCCATATTTCAAGGTGGATAGGCAACATTTGCATAAATTGGGACGGTGTTTCTGCCAATACGATTTATGTCAATCTTTATAAAAACAATTATTGTTAGTAACGGTGGCCATATTTGTCGGCGACTCGACATTATTTGTAAAACATCTGCAAGTCCGTCATGCCAGGATACTGTTGGCCAAATTTGGTAAAAACTGGTCCGTTTGGCTTTTAGAAGAAGTTAAACAAAATAGCAATTATTGACGGACACACGACGTACACACGACACAAGAAGGACTCAGGGCTATAATCTCACCTGGTCGTAAAAGTAGCACAATAGTTTTAAAGCAGCGACTCAATATTTGGGTTCTTTAGTACAAAAATACATCGGATGTTTACGGGTTTGTCACGACAGTATGATGGCGTGTATTTTCAGCGATTTTATCAGAGTTGTACCTATAAAAACAAAATGATCATTTTAACATAACAGCTGAGTTAATACATTTTTAGTTTCTGAAGAAAAGAAAAGATGTCAGATTTTCTTTAAACGATTCCATCCAGCTCTTTTTTAAGACTTGACCTTCTTGTTGTAAAATTTTGATAAAGATATTTTTCATTTAGATTACAAACAAAAGTGTTACGTTAGTCTTTTGTGAAAAAATAAAAGTGCTCTCTCTCTCTCTCTCTCTCTCTCTGCAGAAAAAGGAAGTAAAATACAATAGGTAACCTAAGTTGAAAGAGGAGTAGGCATAATACTAAACAGGTGTTGTTGGCCCTTAGCCAAAGAATGCACAGTACACAAGTATGCAATTATGTATTAACCAACCCTGGCCACAAAATTTACCTGTCTTAGTACCTTACCTAAGGTGCGATTTGACTAGGGAGTTGAAACGTAAGCAAGGTGCAGGAATGTAGATGTCATATATATAGAACATAGACCAATGAATCCGTAATGTAAAATGACTAATATTAGTGCATGCCTAAGTTTAAGAACACATAGATTTAAGTAAACTACTAAATAAAAATGCTGGCGTGGATTAATCTTGGCGCACATAAGGCAGTGCGGAAATTATGCTCACGTTTCTTATGCGCGAAGAATAACTATTATTCAATATCCTCAAGCCAATTAACTCCTTTCGTCTTGAAGAGGATAAATGGAACTTAGGCTTGACAATTAACGTTTTACTTCTTCATTTTTTTTTTTTCTTTTTCTTTTTTTTTTTTTTTTTTTTCTATTTTTAAAAGGACTTATATCTGGAAGAGGCGAAAAATTACCATATTATCTTTTTAAAAAAAGCCTCATATCTGGTAGAGGGGAAAAAGGAACATATATATAGCTCATCAAAAGTTAGACAAACATATTAAGAATCACTCACTTCCTCTATCATCCAAATGCCAATAATGAAAACACATCAGGCAAGATATCTCACAAGGGAAAATTCCATTGTAAGGAAGAAAATAAGGGATTCATAAATTGAAACGGCTCCTTTTATCTGTGCAGGTAAGTGAATTACGAAAAAAGCTATTTCTACATAATTGGTTTACTTTTATAGATTTAAAAATAACATTATTTTTACATATTTCGTTTGTTTTGAAAGATATGAGAAGCGCTTTCTTCGAAATGTCAATCTATTATCTTGCTTACAATGTAATCGAGTATCCACATTAGCGACGTCATATTGATAATGCCTTAATCTATGTGTATACAGAATACAACACCCAAATAATATAACTTTTTCTGAGCCAGTTGTAACACGCTGTGTTATTTTTAGATTTACACTTTGAACTTTAGACTTACTTTGTACGCTTTAAATAGGTGTTAATCAGTCAGTACAAATGTTTTCATTCTGGGGTCGTCACGATTAAAATGGAATATATTAATTTCTTTCTTTTAATTTGTGAATTAACTCTTGAGGAAACAGATTAACTCTTGAGGAAACAGATTAACTCTGGAGGAAACAGATTAACTCTTGATGAAACAGATTAACTCTTGAAGAAACAGAAGATAGGGATTCACATTACTATGGCAGAGTTTTTAGGAGGTCCGATCCAAGGATATGCCGTTAGAGGCAATGAAACAATTCACCCTAACTATATATGGGAGCCTGAACAAGTCAACGTTGAAAGAAACACTATATACTTTACTCATCTGGTGAAAGGTGTTAGTGATGATGCAAAACCATGCATTAAAAGTGATGGTGGATTCAAAGGAAATCCTAAAAAGTACGGAGAGGATATTGATGGTGAAAGCCTGTACGGAAGATTTTCCTGGTGGTCGGTATATATTAATAATGCCACTGCTGATAGGATAAGATGTGAGATGGTTTACGGCCAGGAGCATGCTCCTATCTATGAAGACGGCTCAAGGTATGGAACAAATCTGTTTATAGAGGAGCTAGACGAACTGATACGATTCTATGAGTATAGCATTCAAAAGTCGTCTGAAATACGAGTTCTTTCAACCTTTGAGTATGGGAGGGAGGTTCAACATACCGTTGTTGTTGTTCCTAGGAAGAACAGAACGTTTCAAGATCATGACCTTGTCGCAAAAAGGGACAGAGACGGAGATTATGTCTGGGAACAGCGACATATTGTGACGCTCGCCGATGATAATGATGGATACATTTGGCGCCCTTTCTCGACAGTGAAGTGGGACAATTGCGCCTGCCTTCCCAAGCAACGAAAGTGGGCTCACTTAGCTTTTGCATTTTATCTGGACCCACTTCCTAACAACATTATGCTTGTTCCTGGAGTTAATAATGAGGCCAAATGGGAGGGATGTAATTGGGCGGATATACAACTAGAGACCCAACTTCAGTCAAACGAATATGTTGCCATGGACAGGTTCCCACTCTACGAAATGCAATATAGAAATGCTTATAGTTATTGATATAGGAGCACTAAATCTTGACGTTTTTGTTATGACATTATACACCCGACAAAATATGTTGATTCGCTTACACTTTTTAGCATCACAGACAACTGCTGAAAGATACGGTTGGTCTTTTCCAAGTATGTACATGGAGAAAAGTTCACCTACAGCTATGACTGCAAGTGTGATTGTAAAATGGTGAGTCTTGTCAAGTAATCTCTTATGAGTAATAGATTAAATATAAAGTAATTATGTCAAAAGGAACTAGGTTTAAACAAATCAAGTTCGAAGATTTATGTAGCTGCATATTTTTTGTAGTAGTTAACTGTCTTTGAAAAAAATGTTTTCAATATCTCTTCCTCTTTTTTATGCACCTATTAAATTTGCATCATGACATATTCTGTTATTAAGCATAGAACATACAATTAACACAATCTGATTAAAATCTAGAACTACGTGTATTCGGGAATCTCGGTTTTAATCAGATCAAGCATTAACATCAACACAATTATGATATACGGTATCTAATATTCTGATACTGTCTAATGTAACACACAAGCAATCTTACTATTGACTTTCAATCGACCAGGTACAGATGGTTTATAAGTTAGTTTTATTACTTTACTTTTCTTGGGGGGGGGGGCATTTTTTAGATGGTTTCTTTCGCCTTTTACCTCGAATATATCTATGCTGGGCAGACTTAATTAATATTACTTTGTATATTTGTCTACAAATGGTTTCAAAATTGCAATAGGTTTGTTCAGAAAGGCAAAATATCCTAAAATCAACAATCCAACTGTACGATGCATAGTGCAAATATTCTACGTGCACTCATTTCTCATTTATGTGTACAGAATATTAATAGCTGACATGTTGAGGATATATACATCACTTATTGAGACATAGAAAGAATAGGTCATGAGTCAGTACGTCGGATTTCATTGGCTATAAATTAATGTAACTGTTTTCTTCCCACAAAGGTTTATCCACGGGCATTAATTACTAGCAGGAGAAATTAATGAAAACGAAAATATTAATATGCAAGTCATTCAAACATCGGAAGAACAGATTAAGTTTAGATATATCTAAAAGCCAAAAGCCAATAACATGCAGAGTCTAAGGAACTGATGAATCACCAAATTAGCGATAACCATGCCTTCAATTTGTCAGATATTAATTCTTGGATCATAGCGATAGTTTTAGAAAATTTGGGTGAAATATAGTGACGTTACATGCTATATTTGAGAACTGAATGCACTTTTTTGTTGATTTATCGGTGTATGAAGTCGGGCATGTCACTAACAAAGTTCATAAATCTCGAAGGAATTTATGAACACCTTATTAGTGACATACCCGACTTCATACACCGATAAACAACAAAAAAGTACATTAAATTCTTACAACTACAACATCTTTAACTTTTAAAATATTCCCTATATCATTCGTAAATAGCGCGAAATTGCTATTTTTAGAACCTAGTTTTTGCTACGCTAGGTGTAAGATGATGAAAACATTAGTTTCTTCCAAAAAGATCATGACCTTCAGCATTATTTGTTTTGTAATTCGGAAACTGAGGAACTCTGGACAAAACCAAGATTAAACTCTTTCCTTTCTACTTTGATGGGCTCTTCCGTAATTGTACACAGCAAAGTTTGTCTCTGTTGTTACTTGGATGACAAATTAAAGATTGTTCCTATGAATTTTCAGCGATTAGGGGATCCAAAGAATCGGTTGGTGGAGATTCGTGGGGAAAAAAATGGAATGTGTGAGAATAAGACCCAGGGAAATGTGGATTTAAGAAGGAGAACGGGTATCAAAATATTTCTGTAATTTGGAAAATAGAAACTACATAAGTAAAATGATGCCGTACTTATTAAAATCAGACGGAACATATACTGATAATCAGTCAGAAATTTTAAAAGATTCAAAATTATATTATCAGAGGCTATATACATATCTCTCCTTATTTATAGGAATGTTCCTAAATTAGACAGTGTACAGAAAGAATCTTTGAATGTCCCTATAACTTTAACAGAAACAACTTCAAGCTTAACATCCATGCCTAATAATAAAATCCCAGGATCGGATAGTTTACAGTTGAGTTTTTAAAATTCTTTTGGAAAGATATTGGTCCATATTATCTAAGGGCAATTAATTTTTCGTATAATTCTCGTGAGCTATCATCATCTCAAAAGGGGATAAACCGAAACAGTATTTGAAGAATTGGAGACAATTTCTTTACCTAATGTAGCTTACAAAATTGCATCAACATGTATTGCTAATAGACTAAAGCATATTATTCCAGCAATTATTAATAATGATCAAACTGGTTTAATTAAGGAAAGATATATAGGGGAACATATCCGTACCCTATATGATCTTATGCTTCTACAAATAAAATTAACATACCTGGACTTCTTCTCTTAATTGACTTTGAAAAAAGAGCTTTTGACACTGTTGCATAATCTTTCATTGACAAAGTATTAGACCTTTTACGTTTTGGAGGTAACTTCATAAATTGGATAAAACTGTTTTGCAAAAATATTAAATCATGGATTATCGTAAATGAACAATGTTCATCTTGGTTTGATATCAGGAGGGGCTGCAGACAAGGTGATACCCCCTAGCCTTGTTTTTTCCTTCTGTGTGCAAAGATATTAGCCCACATGATCAGGAAAAATCAAAATGTTAAAGGAATACAAACAAATCATGTAGAATATCTTATCTCGCATTATGCAGATGACACTATACTCACTCTTGATGGCTCTGAAAAGTCATGAAATTAGCATTGGATCTCATTTATCAATACTCTAAATTTGCAGGCCTTAGTATAAGTATTGATAAAACAAATGCAGAATACCATTTACACTGCGATTCATCAAAATTCATTTATCTAGGCATAACATTTTCCACAGAGCTAAACAATATGGTTAAAATAAACTATAATAACAAAATCAGGGAAATAAAAATTGTATTTCTGCAGAGGTCAAAAAGATCTCTAACCCCTTTTGGTACAATTACAGTTATCAAAAGTTTGGCATTATCAAACCTTACTCATCTACTAATGAGTTTACTAAATCCCCCTCATAGTGTACTCCAAGAACTAGATTCTCTTTTTTACAAGTTTATTTGGAGTAGGGCAAGAGACGAAATTAAAAGGAAAGTAATTATTAAAGAATATCATAAGGGTGGTTTTAAAATGGATGACATCAATATGTTTGTGGATTCGAATAAGATCAGAAGAATGATTATTCTTGAGCCCAAAGGACAAACATTTTACTTGCTCATCTCCCAAACACAGAAAAAGTTTCCTATTTGGAATAGATTTTCTTAAAAGAACTAATAAATACCTGAATAAGTTTTGGATCGATATGTTTTTAGCATATATAAAATTGTATAAAAGTTTAATCTTGAAAACAAAGAAGAATTTCTTCAAACGCAAATATTGATGAATCCGAATATCATTATTGGAAATCTAGTGTAATGTACAAACACTGCATTAAAAAAGGACTCTTCTATATTAATGACTTTGCAAACGAACATGGTTCATGAATCAATCTTAAACAGTTTTGTAATAAATTTGGATTCCATGTAAATGTTCCAGAATTTCAAGGGTTTTTGACTGCCATATAAATCTACTAAAGTAAATTTGATGTCAGTATCGATTCTGATATACAATACCCATGTATGCATCAATTTATTTTACTTATAATAATGGATAAAAAAAGGCTGTAAAAGAATTGACAAAACACTCATTTGCAATAATCAGGAGCCAGCCTCAATTTCAAAATGGAATACAAAATATGACAATTTAAATGAGAACGAGTGGAATAAGCTTTCTCCCTTGCCTCACAAGGTGACCAGATGTCCTAAACTTAAATGGTTTAAAAATAAGATTTTACACAGAATTTTGGCAACAAATAATTTTCTAAAAAAATCGGAAAATTTTCAAATATTGTGCTATCTATGCAAAAACTCTGTAGAAGTCTTATTGCACATTTTATGAAAGTGTCAAAAAAAAAAAAGAATTAATCTTGACCAGGTTTATTGAGTGGATAAAGAGTGAGTGCAATCATCACCACAACTTTTATATATCAAAGAGAGAATTTCTGCTTGGTATAATAGATAAAAGAAAAGCTGATGATGTGATTAATCTATTTATATTACAGTTGAAATTATATATTTATAACTGCAGATTAGATAATGAAGTACCAATCATGTCTCAGTTTAAAAAAGAACTGAAACTACACTTTTTGTTAGAAAAGTATTCTGCATATACAAACTGCACATGGGAAAATTTTAATACAAAATGGCAACCTTACAAAAAGTTTTTTTTTATAGCTTAATATTATTTTGTCTCTATTTACGATTCCATCCATAGTGAGATATGTGTTTATACGTATGGAGGTATTAATAGGTTAAGTATACATGTCTATATACAGTGATGCTTCCTTGGGTCGACTCACCTATTACACTGTATGTACATAGAAACAAAGTCCAGATAACAGCCACTCATATTTTCCCGACATTGTCTGGTCCAGGGACTTTTTACTGTACTAATTAATATGTTGATACGTCTATCAATACAAGTGTGTGGATAGGTACACACGTGTGTATTTATGAGTATGTATGCTTGTATGTATGTATGTATGTATGTAGGTAGGTAGGTAGGTAGGTAGGTAGGTATGCGTGTATCGGTATTTGTATGTATGAAATTGTATCTATGTATGTATGTTTATACTGTATATACGCATATATGTATTATAGTTCTGCATAGATTTATGCATATATGTACTTATGGGTGGAAGGACGGATGACTAAAACCATAAAGTGGAAATGTTAGAAAATGAAAATACTACCATGTAATATATGTTTATACAACTTGTCCCTTTGTAGCTCTCTCTCTCTTTCTCTGTTTACTCTCTCTCTCTCTCTCTCTCTCTCAAACACCTTTGGACACATTTATACTAGTTATGCCGTAAGCTGGTAACTTTGATCGACAAATATTCAATATCTCACACTTATATTAACTAAGTTCTTAATGTTGAGTCCGAAGCCCCAAATTTGTCACATTAAATGTGTTTGGGATAATAAATAAAAATAAAAAAAACATTAACCTCTTTTTTGTTTTCGTTCTTTTTTCATTCTGCTTGTATTTTAATATTTTGATTCATTTTTTTAAAAAACTTTAATTCAGTGTATGAATACCAGTTTGGGGTTTCTGGTATATAGTTATTTATAGCACAGGCGATTCTCCAGCATGAACGTAATAACTACGTCAAGATAAAAAAAAGTATTTCAACCATTTGTAGCCAATATAAGGTTTTGAACACTCCTTGCATGGACTTTATATTTTATATAAATGGACATACGCATTCTGAGTGGAAGCTCGATATTCAAAGCAAAGATGTGATGTTCTCTTAGACATAACAATGACTTTAAGATTTAATGCTTTCATGGACTGATTGAAAGTGATTTGGCAGCTTCACTACTGTCCAGACCCGTGAGTAATCTATGTTAGTTCTTTAAAACCTATTTTCGTTTTTATAAACAGGCTACGCTAATCAATTTAAAAAGGGTCAACTATGTAGATGCATTAAGTTGCAGAAGCTATGTGATCAGTTTTGTTTGTACACACACACACACACACACACACACACACACACACACACACACACACTTTTAAAACTGATCAGTTATTTGATACATATCATTATTCCAGGACTTTCTGTCTGTAAAATATAAAAATCCGTAACCCACTCCCCAATCAAATCGGTGACATTAGTGTAGAAAATAAATAGGTACACCGAAGGACAGATATGAATATAGACTGATGGTTCATGTGCAATGCTCTTGGTGTCAAAAGTTTAGCATTTCACACGGGAAATCATAACAGCAAGGCTAATTACACCGTGTAACAAAAAAAAATTTTTTTGTTCTTGGGTAGTAAGTGTTTTTTCCTAATTCTTATGCCTCAAAAGTATAGAAAATGGCTATTATTCCCCACAAACTTTGCTTTTGTGACCAGGACAGTGATATTTTGAAATTCACCTATTTTCCAGAACATTCCAAATAGATTCAGTGCTGAGTAAACTTGGAGTAACTTCTAGAACTTTCCAGTAATATAAATAGTAGTATAAATACAGGGGCCTTAAGCCCACCAGTTCAGTTTAGTTCCAGCTGCCTAAGTGGATACATATCTGCATATTTCTGAGATGGCATCAAGAGTTTGCAAGCATCCGGCAGACGCATTTTGCTATGTCTGTGGCCAATTCATCAAGACAAGAGCGAAAAAGTAAGCATCTGCTAAGATGTGTGAGGCCTACAAGGCATATTTCGGCATGCCTGTAGGGGATCAAGACAAACCCTGGGCACCTCATTTCACCTGCGAGCACTGCAAACAAAATTCTGGAAGGTAAGATGAACAATTGTTGCTCGGAATATTATGTTATAAAATTTGTTAAAATTTTTTAAATTGTAAAAGTTTTTAATTTTAAAATGTTTTACACTTTTCAATGTTATTGAACAAATATATCATATATGAAAAATGTTGCGAGAATCTCTTACACATTAGTCATGGGTGAAATAAATGTATTTTTGTAGGATGGTACAGAGGGGAAAAGAGAGCCATGAAGTTCGCTATCCCAAGAATTTGGCGGGAACCCACTGACCACTCAAGCAATTGCTACTCCTGCATGGTGGACCCTTCCAAACGTCGGACTGGCAAGAATGCACCTGCTATCACGTATCCTGACCTTTCTTCATCCATCGCCCTGGTGCCACACTGCCATGAGCTCCCCGTACCCACTCCTCCGGAGAGAGAGCAGCCGTCTTTAGAAGAGAGCAGCAAGTCAAAGAGCGAGGAAGACGTTGTAGATCCAGATGACAATTTCAGAGGTGGAGCTGAGGAGAGAAATCCATACTACCCCAACCAAAAAGACCTCAACGACTTGATTAGAGATCTTGGTCTCACCAAGTCCAATGCTGAGCTTTTGACGTCTAGGCTCAAGCAGTGGAACTTGTTGGATGAAAGTGTGCAAGTCGCAGATCAGAGGAAGCGTCACCAACCTTTTTCCAGCTTCTTCACCCGTCAAGATGGGCTCTGCTTCTGCCACAATGTGACCAGTCTGTTCGAGGCAATCGGAATCGCCTGTAACCAGAATGAGTGGCGCCTCTTTATTGACAGCTCATCCAGGAGCCTCAAAGCCGTGCTGCTCCATAATGGTAACAAGTACCCGTCTCTTCCCCTGGCTCACTTGGTGCACCTCAAAGAGGATTGCAACAGCATCAAGACCTTGCTGACGCCTTGAAGTATGATGAGTACGGCTGGGAGGTCATAGGAGACTTCAAAATGGTGGCATTCCTGATGGGTCTCCAAGGCGGTTTTACCAAGTTTCCCGGCTATCTTTGCCTTTGGGACAGTAGGGACACCAAGGCGCTCTACCACAGGCGGGACTGGCCACAGCGGACCGAGTTCTCTGTGGGGAGGAACAACGTCAAGTGGGAGTCACTGGTGGACCCCCGGAAGGTGCTGATGCCACCACTGCACATCAAATTGGGCCTTATGAAACAATTTGTCAGAGCTCTAGATAAGGAGTCGGCAGCCTTCAAGTACCTTCAAGACTTCTTCATTAAGCCATTAAGCTGTCTGAGGCCAAGGTCAAAGCCGGTGTCTTCGTCGGACCACAGATAAAGAAGATCCTGGAGTGCAATGAATTCCCCAAGAAGCTCACTCGTAAGGAGAAAGTGGCTTGGAACAGCTTTGTCGCAGTGGTTCGGGGCTTCCTGGGCAATCACAAGGCCGAAAACTATGTGGAGCTGGTTGAGACTCTGGTGAAGAACTACGGCACAATGGGCTGTAGGATGTCTCTCAAAGTTCATATCCTTGATGCTCATCTTGATAAATTCAAGGAGAACATGGGAGCGTACTCGGAGGAGCAAGGCGAGCGCTTCCACCAGGATGTACTGGACTTTGAACGCCGCTACCAATGAGAGTATAACGAGAATATGATGGGAGACTACATTTGGGGTCTGATTCGTGAAAGTGATTTACAGTATAATCGTAAATCTCGAAAAACTACTCACTTCTAAATCTTTTGTAGTCAATTTTGTGTTACTTTAGTATAAATATATGTTAATTTGGATTCATATGTTGTTTTTTTTCTGACTTTATGAGAACGAAAAGACACAAATTCGCCCGTTTTCTCATTGGAAACAGGTAAATTTCAAAATATCACTGTCTGGTCACAAAAGCAAAGTTTGTGGGGAATAATAGCCATTTTCTATACTTTTGAGGCATTAGCAATTAGGAAATAACACTTACTACCCAGGAACAAAAAATTGTGTTACATAGTGTTATTTTGTTTATTTGTCAAAATTGAATTTTATTATTAACACACTTTTCTAACAATATTGTAATCAGAATTACAACACAGCAAATAAATACAACTTAGAAAGTCAAACAATTGTATGACACGTTCATGTATTTACTGGTTTAATTTTTGCACTTGTATATGATTATTTGTACTGCATTTTCTCAATCTGCCAATTATTATTAACTGGAAATTACCATTAGATTTATAATAAAACCGGAAGTGATGTTTGATATTATCATTCATTTGGCATGCAAAGTTGACATAGAGCACAGCACTTAACTTGAAAAGCAAGTATTTTCCTAATTTGTTGGGGCACATGATTTTTATAGATGGAATCAAACCGGAAGGTGCTGTTATTGTTATCCATGACCTTTTGCTACTAGATGCACTCGTTAATGCAAAATACCAAATATGAACATGAATGCAGACATTTAACAATTGCTTGATAATTACAACATTCCTATAGTCTGGACGTTTCCTCCTATTGCATTCGTTAAAACAATCATATGATCGTAATCTTTATTGTTTTTATTTCTCGATGAACACGTGTACATCAGATGACTAATATCATATGAACTACTTTGCATCCAAGATTAAACACAGTTTTCAGAGTCTTGTAAACACAACCTAAAATAACAACTGTAAAGACAACGTGAATTATAGAATCCAAGCTTACAGTTACGATTACAGTGTTGGAAGATATGTATGTTGAAATTGGATTTGTACAAGTCGCATTATCATTTCTTATGTGAATTAATTTTTTTAGGATTTCTTTTGAGCTGAAGTTCAATGTGCAGTTGTTGAATGTACATGTCGAGTTGCTTGCAAAATCTGAATCGAAATGATGCAGGAGATTATTTTGAGTGTTTGTGATTTCCTGTATTGACGAAAAATGGGAAGTGACCAACGTGACCCCAGGGCCGGAAGTTTGGATCAGCTTATTACTTACTGATGAATTTGTTTTTTATTGCCCATTGGAGATTGTGGACATTAGTCTGCTCATATCTGCTTTCTGTTTAGTAGTAAAATCTGTATTATAGGACCTGACAGAGGACTAATTTCTGTGTCCTGCCATAAACATATGTACCTAATTTCTAGGCTAGTATCATTCATTGCTTGGATAACAGCTGCTCTAAGACAGTGTGTTGTGTACTGAGTTTCAACCCCCAGCACTTTTGCAAAAGCCAGACATAAAATTCACCAATTGAAGGGTTGATACTGGTTGGTTTCGCTGTGTACCAGATTTCAGAGAGGAATGGGAGTACTAAAGCAGCCTTGTCATTGTGACAATAAAGAACATATACTTCTTTGCGACATTTACTTAAATACATTTTCAATGACTCAACAGGACACATGTCTTCCCTAGCTGCATAGATTCCTCTGTCATCAGCTTCATGTGTGTTATCTAAGCCCCAACCTCCACCCCCGGCATTTAACATGTTTGAACTACCTATCCTTCAAATGTATGTGTCTCTCTTTGTGTCTTTTAAATATCTGTTGATAGTATCGCGTGCATTTTTCAGAGTGCTCTTGTCATATTCTTTTGATTGGTTTTCAGTTAGGCTTCTCAGTCTGCTTGGGTTGTACCTCTGCATAAAGTCGGCGCAGTTTTAATATAAAAGAACAGGTATTAAACGAATTTGTTCATAGAATTAGCTCAGTGAATACAAATAATAATTAAAATGTCAAGTCATAAAATGGGTCTTTGAGAATTCAAGAGTTTCTTAAGGTTTGCAAATGATAGGATCCACGATTTTGAATATATTTAAGACATAACTGAATTTTGTTTAGAATTGTATCCTGCAATTCAGACTTTTACAAATTGTGTTTATTGGAATTGCAATTTGCAATATCAATTGCGATTACTGATATATTTTGGGTTTTCATTCTCAAAGGTTCATGAACCTTTAATTTATATTTGACAACAGTTTGAACATCTTTACTTTTCTGTCATTTTCTTGAAGATTAAGCAATAGTTTATATTTTTTTAAACAAAAATACATATTCTTTGAGGAAAGTCATGCACATGTAAACTAAATTCAAGGAGCTTGCAAATGACACTTGATTTAATTTGACAACGTGTATATTTGTATAAAATTTTCACAAGCAATTTTCATACTAAATCCCATTGTCTGTGATATGCCCAACTTCATACACCTTTGAAATAATAAAAATGTACATTCAGTTCTCTAATTATTGTGTTGTTTTTCGTATGAGGAAATTCATAATTAAGAAGGATTTGCGTCTTGCTGTTTTACACTCTGCTCATAGTAATGGTGATGGCGAATGGGCATTGTTTGTATACATTGGAAAGGTTTTTATGCCAGGATGCTTTTTAAAAGATATGATCAACATATGTTCAGCCGTTTTTAAGAAACGTCGTTGATAGGTTTTTCCATTTTTTTTTGTAATTGTGACCATATTTGATAGCGAATTCGCATCATGCGTACAAAATTTAAATCGTTTCATGCCAGGATACTATCTGTCAAGCTTGGTCAAATTTTATTCAGAAGTTTTGGAGACGACATTTACAAGTTTTTAACTTTTAAGTGACGGCGGCTTTTAATGGCGAATCAGCCTCATTTGTATAAACTCGAAAAGTCTTCATGCTAGGAATCTTTCTGTAATGTTTTGTCAAATCCAATTCAATGGCTTTGAAAAATAAGTCGGTTAAAGATTTATCTATTTTTTTATAACGGCGGCAATATTTGATGGCGGATCGGGTTTTCTGCCAGGATGCTTTATGTTATTTGATTAAATTGTAATCCGTAGTTTTTGAGAAGTGCTTTAAAAGTTTTACTTTTTTTAGGAACGGTGGCCATACTTGATGGCGGATCGGCATCATTTGTACAAATCTGAAAGGATTTCATGCCATATATATTTTCTGTCAAGTCTAGCCAAATATTGTTCAATCGTTTGAATAAGTAGTAGTCTAAAGGTATTTTCTATTTTAAGTAACGGTTGCCAAATTTGATGGCGGACCGGCATCATTTGTACAAATCTGACAGGTCTTTATGCCAGAATAGTTTCTGTCAAGTTGTGATTTTGAAGAAGAAATAGTTTAAAGGTTATCCTTTTTTTCAATTTTATTTTTGTTTGTAACGACGGCCATATTGACGGCGGATCAGCAACATTTGTATAAATTGGGACGGTGTCTCTGCCAATATGATTTCTGTCAAATTTGATCGAATTCTGTTCAGCGGTCTTTTAGAAGAAATCTTTATCAAAACAATTATTGTAAGTAACAGTGGCCATATTTGTTGGCGACTCGACATTATTTGTAAAACATCTGCAAGCCTTTCATGCCAGGATACTGTTTGCCAAATTTGGTAAAAACTGGTCCGTTTGTTTTTGAGAAGTTAAAAATAGCAATTAAGGATGACGCAGGGCTATACTACGATCTCACCTATAAAACATAGACCAGGGAATCCATACTGTAAAATTACTAATATTAGTGCATGCGTAAGTTTAAAAAAAAGAAAAGAAAAAAGGATATTAAGTAAACAACTAAATACAAAATGATGGCGTGGATTAATCTTAGCGCACATAAGGCCGTACGGAAATTACGATCACATTTCTCAAGCGCTAAGAATAACCATTTTGCAATATCCTAAGGCCAATTAACATGTTTCTTCTTGAAACGGGATATCTGAGAGGAGAAATGGAACTTAGTCTTGAAAATTAACGTTTTACTTCTTCATTTTTTAAATTTTTTTAATTTGAAAAGGACCTATATCTCGAAGAGGCGAAAAATTACCGTATTATCTTTTTAATAAAAGCCCATATCTGGTAGAGGCGAAAAAATGAAACATATAGCTCATCAAAAAGTTATAAGAACAGATTAAAGGAGCACTACTGCATAATACGAAAATATTTTAAATTCCAGAAAACTCAAAAGGAGTGTTGTCCTTGTAAAAACACAACTTTCTGACCCATAGAGTATCAAACATTTGGATTTGCATAGGTAATCTAACGTGAAGAGTGAAGGCGAACATATATTCTCTCATACTTTTGACCTTTAATTCAGTGCCTGACTGCAGTGCATGCTATCTACATAACCAGAAACTGTTTCTAATGTAACTAATATTGCTTATTCAGAGACCTATTACTGTTCAACCACAATTCAGTTGCAATACTGAACATTTCTTTGTTGCGCATTGTATGTACAGCAGATGCATTCAGCAGGGCATCATACTTCATGAATTTGTTTTAGTTTATATTCCTTATTCCTTATCTTTTTTCAGGTATCACATCACATAAAGGACTTTTAAAACCAATTTTAACAGAATTATTCAAATCAGCTTAGCACAGGCCTGGCAGTTATTCTCATATATTAGAATCCAAAACCATTTTGTCTGTTTAGACTCAGTGTGAACTTAGCTTACATTGACAGAAATGTAACTGTTGTGGTGAAGGATTCTATTTATATTTTACCTTGATTTGATCTATACTTCTACCTATAGTGCTTCCAAAGAATGAGTTTATGGAGGGATTTAATTCTCAAAAGGATCACCCTGTCCCTATTTAAAAGATTCATAAATGACGTCAGTATACAAGAAAAAATGTACATGAGGAGGATACTTACCAAGGCCAAATTCCTCCACAAGGCAATTATCCAGGCATCGCCATGGTAACACCTAAGAGTTGTACCCCAGTTGTGCAGGTTGAATCATGTAGCATGCCCTTGTTCTCCGAGTCAAAAGAAACCCCAGAATGTGCACAGCAAGTATTCTCACGTATATCGGTCATAAACACATTACCGAAAAAAATCCAGCACCTGACTGCCCAGGTTAACAAGCTAGTTGAACAGGCAGCCCAGGCAAAATCCTATTCCTCTGCTGTTAGTAGAAAACTAGAATATCACAAGTCTCCAAGGCAACAACTTGCACCAGATGTGCCTCCTACATCCTTCACTGACAATGATGCCATGGACTCCTCCATAACAGTGCTTAAGGCAGCAAACTCTGGACTAAATAATAACCACACCTGAAACTAAAGTGAAAACATCAACTCAACTTACGCAACTTGGAGAAGTTCTAATAAAGAACAAAAATAGAGAAAAATTACTAAACCAGTTTCCCCAGCCTAAAAGAGATCTTAGCAAACAAATATTGCTCATATGCTCATCAGTCCTGTCAGGGGTTTATCCATGAGGGCTTAAAGCCTATGTACACAAACATGCAATTCCTGGAGCCAGAATCGACACTCTATGTGCAAACATCAATATGTATCATGTTCACTAGTTATCAACTGCTATCGTCTGCATTGGAGGAAATGATGCCTTGGAATAAACAAGTCTGGTGTATTTTGAGGAAAATACGATGAAACAATTGAGCATCTGAGATATAAAAAAAAAAATTAAAGAACTGTAAAAGTTTCGTCTAAAAATGTTGCTTTCGTGGCGATACAGTTGTGAGCGACATAAACATGATCATTGATAGGTTGGCCAAAGACTGGATATATTGATGTATAGATCTGTTTGATGCTTTCTACGGGAAAGATGGATTACCAACTCTGAGATACTACTGTGAGAGGGATTCCATCCATCTGTCTGCATCAGGCACCAAGTATCTCCTGGGAACAATTAACAGATACTTTGAAGTAGCTGAGAATTTTGATAAAGAATATTTCACCAGTGGGAGACGACATCGGAAATTTCATGGTAGAGGAGGGAGTTATCAGCAGGTCATGTACACAGAATGATAGGCCATGAACAACATAACCCCACACCCTGCATAAAAGTGTTCAAATTGTAATGTACGAAACCATAAAACAAATGAATGCAGGCATAAATGAATGAAGGCATTATGGCCCTCTGCAATGCTGGGCATGTGGGCTTATGGGTCACAACGAATCTGCCTGTTGGAATAAATAAAGAGAGAGCACTGAAACCATAAAATCCTCCCAATGTGATCCTAACTGCACCATAAAACCCACTAACAATAATGAAATTTTAGAATCTTTATGTCAATAGTGTCAACAGCTTGAATGTGTATGTGAAAGTAATAAAAATGACAATACAAATATAACTAATTAATCTAATAATGATTCATTTACTCCTCTGAGGCACATGAGGCCACACATGCCTGGTAGTATAGTACAAGGACAGAGTAAGGATCAAAGTGATTTAAATTCAAATTCCTCAGCCAGTATAGGTTTGAGAGGAAAATGACTTTATATACGCCATACTAATATACAAGGACTCGGAAATACAATTGAAGAAATGAAATACATAATTCAGTGTAATGAAAGAAACACTAATGTTTTATACAGTGACTGTAATTATAATTGTAACAATGGTCATTGTGAACTTAGTTATAGTACCGTTAATGTCTCCTTGAGTGCCTCTAATACTAACAATGATGTATATTTCATGCATTAAGGAGTTTCTAGTAAGGGTTTACACATAGGTCACTTAAATATTCAGGGTATTCGAGGAAAGATTGATCAAGTAAAGTTATTGTTAACCTCACGAAATAAAAAATACATTTATTTTGACTCTAAGAAACAATGTTGACAGAAAATACGTGTGAAATGTTTTTGGATATCAATGGTTATGACAAACCTTTTTGTAGGGATAGGAAAGCAGGAGGAGGTGGGCTCCTTGTGTATGTTAAATCTGGTACTCTTGCTAAAAGAAGGGAAGATCTAGAAACGTAGGAAATAGAATCCATTTGGCTACAGATTACTCCAGAAAAAGCTAAACCGTATTAGTTGGTTTTGTGTACAGACCCCATTGTCAAATACTGATTAATGTGAATACTTTGAATTTCAAATAGATACAATTTCAAGTGAAAGAAAGGAATTTACATTCTGGGTGATATAAATAGAGACCTTCTCATTATCAAATAAGAAAGTATTTAACGTCTTTTATAGCTTCTTTAGGTATGGATTAACTAGTAAATGAAGCCACTAGAGTAACGTCTACCTCTAAAACACATATAGACCACATTTATTCCACTTCACAAGAAAATGTTCTGGAAGTACGGGTTCCTAAGTTAGGTTTAAGTGACCACTTTGCAATGTTTCTTACACGTAAAGTCAATAGCAAATCGAAGAAAAATAATATCCATAAATCCATTGCGTATAGATCTTTTCAAAACTTTGATTCTACTCAATTCCTGAAAGATCTGAAACAGATTCCATGGAATACAGTCCAAATCTTTGAAGATATTGATGACGTTTTAGGTACATGGATGGCTAGGTTGGATCACCCCGGAAATTTTAGATGAAATGAAGAGAAGAGACCATATAACATCTGTAGGAAATCAAGTTGAATATAAAATGTGGAGAAATAATGTTCATAAAATTATAAGTCAGGTCAAAGAGCACATTACAAGAAAGTGCTGGATGAAACTAGAATAACCCTAAAGCTATTTGGAGGGTTTTTACTGAGTTTGGTGCAGGTAACTGTAAGAGTAAAACTTAAATTTTCTCCTCAATCATGAGCACTTTTATACCGATAATCCAAGTGACATCTCAAATATTTTTAATGATCTTATTGTACTAATTGTTGAAAAACTTCAAGAACCTAAAATTTCCTCTGATCATCTGGAACTCAAACAGTTTTGTTCTGAAAAACTTCCTAATGACATGAATTTGAAATTCCAGAAATGAGTACCGAATTTGTGTTCAAGTATATTACAAATATGGATGATTGAAAAGCCACATGTTTTGATATGATTGGACTAAAGCTACTAAAGGCAGCTGCACCTGCTATGGTAGAGAGTATAGCTTTTATTTGCAATCACAGTATTAGGTCTAATAAATTTCCACAGACTTGGAACACTGCCAAGGTAACTCCACTGCATAAAGATGGAACAAAAGATTATGTGAATAACTACAGACCCATCTCTATCCTTCCTTGTCTTCCAAATTACTAGAAAAATATGTACATGATTCTTTTATGAACTATTTGAACACCTATAATCTTATTCATGATAATCAGTCTGGCTTTCGACAAAATCAGTCGTGCGAAACTGCACTCATATCTCTGATTGGTAAATGGTTACAAGCATTGGATAAAGGAGAAATGATTGGCATTATTATGGTTGATTTTCCTAAAGCTTTTGATCTTGTAGACCATGACATTTTGCTTGAAAAACATAAAATCTATCAATGTAATGAAAACTCCCTAAACTGGTTTACTTCTTATTTAACCGATAGAGTGCAAAAAGTATCTCTAAATGGTCACGTTTCTGAACGTAAAAGTAATAATTGTGGAGTACCACAGGGCTGTATCCTCGGACCTCTGTTATTCATTCTATATATAAACTACTTACCCCTTAAGATAGGAAATACAATTTCTTGACCTCTATGCAGATGACACTACACTATCAGAGTCAAGTAAAACCAAAACTGAACTTGAAAATAATTTACAACATGCTCTTGACAGACTTGAAGAATGGTGCAAAGAAAACAGTACGATTATAAATACAGAAAAAACAAAAGCTCTACTAGTTACAACAAAACAAAAACGAGCAAGACTAGATAGCGACAAACTCCAAGTTATGTTTGACAATGTTAACCTGAATATGACCTCTCATGATAAAATTCTTGGTGTATTTGTAGATAACAATCTAACATGGTCTATTCACATTAAATATGTTTCAAAAAAGGTTCATTCTTATCTTTGGCTACTTAAGAAAATCAGAACATTCATTCTTTTCAGTATAGGGTCATGTTTAATAAAAGTTATATTCAGCCATATTTGGACTATTGTAATGTAATTTGTGGTAATGCCTCTAATTAAACATAACAAAACTATTAAGACTGCAGCGTTCGTCATTGTTCTATATAGTTCGTCAGCCTGAGAGGTCATAAACGATAATGGTTCATTTTGTGTGTGGTATTCTGCTTCGTAGATATTATTATACAGTACCTTTTGGATTTAGTACTGCTACTTAAACTTTAAGAATTATTCAGCTCCGTTGGAATTATCGGAAATATTTCTAGAACTTGTGTGACATTACATATTCAAAGGGATTATTTGGAATTAATACTATTTGGATATAACTGATTCTTGTTAGTACATCAGCACAGTGGTGTTTTCATTCGGAATATTCTCCATTCGGAATAATTTGTATTAACTTCCGCATCAGTGAACTTTAGAACAATTTAGGATTTTTAACGATATTCTATACTGTAAGTTATTTTTGATTCTTTCACTTTGACTGTTTGTTGAAATATTTTTATATTTTAGGAAATTAAATATTTATATTTTAAATCTTGAAAGCTTGTTTGAGTCTTTTCTTTTGTTACATTACCCCTAGTCGTAACATTGCTTGGATGCTAAATACTATCTAAATATGAATTAAACTTTTATATGGTGAAGACACTTCTGTTCATAATGCAATATTGTGGAATGTTTAGCATATACATATAAAAATTATACAAATCTATAATCTAATTATCTGACATATTTAGAGAATGACATACTTATGATTTAGATAATTTTGTTCCTGTCGTTTTGGATCCCTTTATTATAGTCATAGTCATTAAAGCTGTTGGCATCTTGCATTGTGTATACAGTATAGATGCACAGCACAATCGTTCACCTTACAGTAAAACTATCAACCATTATTTTACAATAGTATTTCTAGTTTTGTTTGTATTTATCATTGATTTGGAGAAAAAAAGGTAAGAAAATATTATCATCTGAATATTTTAATTATTACTTCAAATGTAGTCAAAGCACTAACATTTTAAATGCTACATAATTATAAATTTTACAAAAATATTATAAATAATATTTTTATTCACACTGCATTATTTTGGAATGTGTGGCATATAATTACCAACAAATGATCAAATCTATATTCTACTTGCATTATATTTTATGATTCAGATAATTGTTTCACTGTAGTTTCATCCCCTTTATTTTAATTTTACTGGGTTTAGCATTTGGTATCTTGCACGTTGTTTACAGTATAAATGTACCGACGATGTATATTAGGATGTCCGTCTACTAAAAATACCATTTCTTTAACATTGCAGTCTCCGTTAACGGCTTTATTTTTCCAAAATTAAAAAAGTTTGCGCAGACGGAACAAGTTTTGGTTTGAAATTTTTAAGGTTTAAAGGGATTAATTAATCCTCAGCAACAGAGTAACTGTTCTAGGTAAATACTTTCTAAGACCGGAGGTGGGGTAAGATTCATAATGGACCGGAGCCAGACTATAGTAAATTACATGCAAGCTTGTTAATCTCATTTCCGTTTTTGTTAGGTACTGTTTTTTCTTCATCTTGCATATCAAATTCTACAATTGTTCTTATGCAGTGAACTTTGACTGAGTCAAGTTTAGAGGTTGGGTACATGTAGGTATGCTTCTAATTTTTATATCTTTCATTTCTCAGATAAAAAAATGGCAGTGATTCTATTTCAATGGTTTTAAGGAATAAAGTGAGTAACTTCATTGATTTTTTCAAGGATGTAAAGTACCAAAAGTTTTACAGATATGATGTCAGAGCCCTTTCAAAATGGATGATAAAACTAAAATTTAGGGTCTCTAATGGAATTAGTCATGAATAATACATAGAGATGTTTCTAAGTTTTGTGAAGTAATTTTGGAATGTTGAACAACAAAATTTAATGCTTTTGCCAAATAGGTAAATTGTCATATTTTTTTTTCTCCAGGTTACATAGTACATGTTCCTCTAATCTAATCTTTTTCACTGGATGGTACCTGAATCATACAAAATGTAGGGGAGGATGCATTATTTTATTCTGAAAATATTTGTTTAGAAGAGGTGGTTTAGTGTATTTCAAATGACTAACATTCATGTTTTTCATCTAAAAGTGTATGATTTTAACAGATGGAGAGGGGGGATCTAACTATCGGAAAATGGATTTCTATATGGAAGTGAAGTAATGTGTCTAAAGGCATCCAGAAAAAAATTTGAAGATTTTCCCACATATTAGAAAACGGCTGTGAGAGATTCCTTACACTGAAGAGCTTGTCTTCCTGTGGATCAGCCTGAATTTCTGGGAAATAAACCAAAAAAACAAACAGTATGTAGCAGCTAATGAGATGTATTTTGTGTAAGAAGTGCTATTGCAAAAGAAATGGAACACAATATCAGTACATCACGGTACTCTATTGAGAGGTTTAATTTTAACAAACTTGTAAATGTTATGATAGAAATTACTGGAATATTGCACAAGTGTACAAAAGAATCTGTAACTTTGATAAATACTATTTCAAGCAACTATGATAAATACTGTTTCAAACAATTATGATAAATACTGTTTCAAACAATTATGAATTTGTATTAATTCCTTCTACTTTCTTTCCTTTTATTTATTCATAGATTTTTGAGGTCCCAAGTGAAACTGCATGATTAATAGGAAACAAAACTTGACAGTATGAAGGTATTTTTGTTATGTTGTCGTGGATGAGAATGGAATATGAACAGATAGTAAGTATAGGTCTGTCTGTAATCTGCATATTGGAAATACTATCAATATGTCGATATACATAAAAGGGGACCATCTACCATTTACAGACCTAAAAAGATGAAAAGACCATCAAGTTGATATGTGTATCGATAATGTATCATATCGTAGGCTGTGTATAGTGAATAGTATCGATACACGGCACAAGTGTATCGTTTCGTCTCTATTCGATTCTTAAACCCATTAAACCCACTTTTTTGTTTTTTAATACTATCGTAAAAAATGGAAATAAAGTCTCATTTTCCATTTATGACAGTTACTGTTATAATTACTTTTCAATCGATCGTTGGTTCATCAAAAAGGTCTCGACTTCACCAATTTCTAGAATTGGAACAATACACAGAGATATATCAAAACTTGAGCACCAATGAGGAAAACAAAACTACTTTGGTGCATTTCAAAACCTTTTGTTTTGGCTGTAAGATTTGAGTTTTTTGTTTCTTTCCTTTTTTTGCTTCACAGTTGTTGAAATTTCACTGCGTATTTATTTATTAAGCTCTCCAGGGATTGCGAAGGTTGCTGAAGATCTGCCAGTAAGTGCAACTAGCTAACCGCGAGCTCGTTACGAGCTTGTCGTGAGCTCGTTTTGAACTTATTACAATTTAATTGTGAGATCGTCGCGAGCTTGCTGCAAGCTCGCGCCTGCAAAGTTTTAGGGAGCTTCCTACTACTTGGTTGACAGCGCGTCGCGAGCTTGTATGTTCATTGCAAGCTTGCTGCAAGCTCGCGCATGCAACGTTTTAGCGAGCTGGTTGACAGCGCGCTGCGAGTTTGCTAGAAGCCAGTTGAAAGCGCACGATTGGCGCATCGCGAGCTCGCCGCGACTTCGTATTCGCAGTTTCAGCGAGCTTGTTACTGTCTTGAAATATGCTCATCATTTTTGTACGAGTTGTAGACTTTGAGAGGGTTTTTCTACATGCTTTTACCATCAACCAATGTGACACTAATGTGAAATAGTGGATGCTTTGAGTATGTGCAACTTAGCCACCTTGGTCATGGAATTTTAATCAATTTTCTGTGCATGCAGCTATAACGATATAGGGTTAATAATGCATAAAAGGGGATATCATGCAGTCATGCTGCTTTTCTGAAGATTTCATTCTTACAATAACTTTCCATTAATTTCAAAATGACACAAATGTTGGTAACAAAGAACTCTTCACATGAACATATTTGTGAAATAGGCTTAGAATATGAGGATCGTTTCAACTGCTGGAGCTTCAACGAGAGTGAGACATGACACATACAGTATCATACATTATTCATTTATCATCTGTCCTGCATGAACTTATGAAGTGACAGAATGTTAGTTTTCATAACAATCAGATCAAAAATATAATTTGACATCTAAAGAAATAGCAGTATTTGGTTAAACATTCCAGGAGTACTTTTAGGCAAGTTATATTTTGACAGCTTCCATAGCAACCATTAAAACTCCAGAGTAACCAGATAGAAAATACATTTTTTCACATCTCCCCCAAAAATACACTGGTAAAATTTTAATCAAAGAACTGGAAGAAATATTTATTTTGTCATAATCCACAAACAAATGTGTGTATCTAGGTTCCCATTACGGCCATGTGCGAAACATAATTTTCACACAATCTTCAAATCCACTTCATTTAATATTATGATACCTTCAAGAAATGTTCAATGAGACATGTTTTAGTTAATGTTGTTTTGTATAGCCTCCACGGCAACCAAGCATCTTTGACATCAACCAGCTATAAACCTATTTTAATATTTTTAAAACTATTATGGCAATTTAAGTCAAACTTTACAAATAAAAGAAATATCTTTTACATTTTCTGCAATTGCTGTATGTATGGAGAACTAGAAATGTATGCTAAGGGACCAACCATTTATTTGGCAGAGGGGAGGGTGCACCTTGGATTTTCTTTCAAACTAGAAATTTTTCTTGTCTATTACCTCAAGATAGTTAATTATTTTAAACTAATATAATTGGAATAATAAGTTCTTTTTAAACAAAATAGATGGAGATTTTATTTCAAGCTATCTGAAGGCAGGAAAGTAGTATAGGGGGGTATTGAGGTACAAAAGGGGCCTGTCAGGGTGCAATGGGAATTTAACATGGAGGGGGCACTTGGGGGACAATGGGAAAGGAACGGGAAAAGGAACAGGGAGGGACAGAAGTATTTTGAGAGGGATAGAATATAGACATACACCTAACAAACCAATTGTTTTTAAAGGTAATTTTTGGATGATAATCTTTTTGAGAAAAGTGGGTGGCCCTAAAAAGGGCCGTTGGAGTGGTGTTAACCAATCAAGTTAACACAGTGGACATCTCATGGAGGATCTTCTTCTTCTTAAGCTTCGACGTACTTCAGGCCCGTAAATCAATACCCGCTTCATGCACCCCTGTCTCTCGATACAGATCCTTCTCTTCCACACCGCTGTATATGTCATCTTGGTAATCGCCCATGATGCGCTGATATACATCGGGAAGTCTGGGTTGAAGAGCATTCCCGATACGATGTTCGATGACTCTACACTTGTCCACATCTTCTAGTCTTCTATCTTGAGAACCGGTGAAGCTCTGTGACACAAGCGGTGGTATATATAGCCTAAGAGCGGATTGAAACGGATCGAAATGAACTACCAATCCAACGGCGAGTTACAACCGGGTAGGTTTTTCTTCCAATGGGAAGAGAGCGGGGGGGGGGGGTGACGTCATTTCTAGTATTTAGGCATCACAGCGTTCGTAGGGTTTTACCTTGGGTGGCATAAGTATGACGGATACTACGAAGAGCATGTAATGCGCTGAGCCTGCGACTACGGAAAGTTCTTATCTTTGGAGTGAGAGTACGACGACGACAGCAGCGAATGCCGTGGTGATCTTTCAACCGGAAGATTTTAATTTAGATTTTGTGGATTTTCTGTCATCCTCTCAAGAATTTGTACCTGAAAAATCGACTGTTGTACCACTACCTCTTTGCCTGTCATCGACGATCTTAAAAAGAGGCAAAAAGAAGAATTGGAAACTTTTTAACAGCGTCAGAGAGAAGCAGAAGAAGTTTTTCTTCAGCAAGAAGAGGAAAGAAGAAAACAGGAAGAAGAAATAAAAAAGTTAGAAGAGGAGAAGTGTGAAGGACAGAAGAAAGGGGTGAGGAAAACAAAACGGTGAGTTTGTTACAAGGCATTTTAGCGGAGTTAAAGAATCTGAGAAAAATGTATCAGATTTCTTTAACACAACCCAAGAGAAAGAGACCCTCACGGGCGAAACATTCTAAACCCATCACTACTACGACCACTACTGAGATGCTACCACCACCACCATTCACTACTACTACTACTACCACCAAAGCAGCAGGAGGAGGAGGAGGAATAGGACTTGGTCGTGGAAAGGGATTGAGACAGTTAAAACTCATCATGTCCAGTCCATACGTTTGTTTGTTAAAATAAACACCCCAACGGTTCTTTTCAGGGCCACCTACATTTCTTAGAAAAGAAATAATCCAATCTGCCAAAAATGAAGTAAAACTTTAAATCCCATCGTTGGTTTGTGTATGAGTGCGTGCGTGCGTCCATACTCTAAAAATAAAAAACAAAAAAGACACTTACTTTTTGTCCATTCTGGTATATTCTCTTTTTTTTAAAAATCACAATGAACATAACACAACACTCAAAGTTCATTGTTCACTGCCTGTCTCTCTTGTTCTTGAATTTCTTCACAGGGACCAAGGGTTCTTTTTCTTCTTCTTCACTGTCTTCCAGTCGTCTAGCTTTCTTGCCTTTCTTGACGACGGGGATGAGTTCTTCTGGGGTTGAAGATCCCTCTGCTTCCTCCCTCTCTGGTGGGTTCTCTTGTTTCTTAGGACACTCTGAAGACCAATGTCCTTCTTCTTGACAAAGATAACAGGTATCTTTCCCTTTGTCTCTCTTTTCTTTTCCTTTACTTTGACGTTGTGGACATTCTGGAGCCCAGTGCCCTTTCTCTTGGCAGATGTAGCAAGTATCTTGACTTTTATCTCGAGAGGATGAGGAGTAGTCCTTAGTCTTATTGAAAGTTGTATACTTTCGAAGGACTGTCTGCAAATCTGTGACTAGAAAGGCAATCTGTCTTACTCTTCCATCTTCACAGTTTGAAAGTGGAATAACGAATAGTGATTCTGAGGGTAGGAATCTCTCTCTATATATAGGGGAGACCCTGTGTTCAACTGAATCAGATTCAAGTCAGACATCAAGATGAAAAGATCACGCCCAATCCATGAGAAAATAGAAGAAGAAACGAAGAGGCCACGATGACGGAGACTTTCCGTCATGCCTGAAACACCGCTCGCTGAAGTGCTAGCTCAAGTCCATGCTAGCGATTTCGAAGAGGAGATGAGTGAGCCTGAAACCGTACCTTGTACCAAACCCAAAGAATCCACCACCCCTCACCAAGAAAGTCCTACCGTGGTTCCCGATAAATACTATCGCATTCGAGAGACGCAAAAAATGACCTCTAGAAAATTTCGAACTACGGCTTACACTTACACTGTCCACTTTAATTACTTCAAGTCTGATGTGCCTCCCGAGAAAGCTGCAGAGTTCATTACCGATTTGTGGGTTTCTGTGTTACAGACATTGAAACAACAATGCGGAGCCAAAGAGGACGATCGATTGAGACTGTCCATCCATCACGACAGTCTGAAGTTCCCTGTCTGAATCGAGTTCAGCACCCCGGCAGAATTAACACCAGCCAAAGTCATGACCAAAATCGAACACGTTCAACAATCCAACGAAGAGTTTGCCATCACCGATGGAAAGACCACACTTCACATGACCCACGTATCCCCTCCTCGAGGTAGCGAACGAAGCAGGAAAGCGTTATTGGTGGACAACCTTCGCAGTACCAAACGCAGTGTCGTCCAAATCGACAATTCTCAGGACCAGATATACTTGGCCCGGGCCATCGTGGTGGGTCGAACGTATACCGACAAGAACGAGACCGCAGAATGGAAAAGAGCCTGGAATAGGATTCGACGATCGGCCAGAGCCAAACAACGAAACGAAGCAGAACTCCTGTTACGACAAGCAGGCATACCAAAAGAGACCGTGTGTGGCATTTCTCAAATGCAACAACTTCAAGATGTCTTGGCTCCTCGCTACACCTTGAAAGTACACCCTCAAGAAGTTCGCGGAGCTCTGCTGTTTCGAGGACCCGATTTTCTGGAGGGAAAATACATTCACCTCTATTACCACCAAGAACATTTCGATGCCATCACCAGTATCACAGGATTTATAGGATACTCTTACTACTGCGAGAAATGTGAGCAAGGATTTAACAGTCGTGAGAAACACATTTATTGCGGAGAGAGATGTCGGGGCTGTTTAGCTGCCACGCCATGCCTTCCTGAACAACACGTCCATTGTGCGACGTGTCGGCTAACCTTTGTCAGCCCTTCTTGTTACGAACAACATCGCAGGACACAAGGTCACCAGCAAAAAAGCTCTTGCGACTTATTGTGGACAGCAGATTTGAACCAACAACCCCAAGAGACACGTTTGTACCGGAAAGAAAAGATGCCGCTTTTGTCACCAGATCGTGGATTATGATCATCAATGTTTCATGCAAAATACGACAATACACTGACGAAAGAATTAAAGAGTGAACAGAACAAGACCCAAGTGGATTCAATCTTTTTTGATTTTGAATGCATGAAAGAAACGGGCATTCACATTCCAAATTTCTGCGTCGCTCATCGGGCTTGTGAGAAGTGCATCCAAGAACCTATTCATGTTCACTGTCCTCATTGTAGTAGGATTCCAGGAGGACGTGAAAAATTCTTTCGTGGTCCCCACACTCTGCTCGAGTTTGCTCAATGGATTTTAGATCCCATCGATGACACTTGGAGCGAAGAGGACATTCAACGTTAGGGGGACTGTCATCGCTATGCTACCGTCATGGCTCACAATTTCTCGGGATACGATGGACAGTTTTTGTTAAAATATTATTCACAACAAGGTACCGAATGCCCCAAAGTCACCATTAACGGAGCCAAACTCATCTACATGAAAGTGGGACAATTGCAATTCAAAGATTCAATGAGTTATTTTACCATGCCTTTGAGTCGAATGCCTAAAACATTTGGTATGACAGAAATGGCCAAAGGATATTTTCCCCACCTCTTCAATACGGAAGCCAATCAACACCTCGTGCTGCCGCATTTGCCTGACGTTCACTATTACAACCCCGACGGAATGCACACCGAACACCGAGAAGCCTTCCACGCTTGGTACCACGCTCACGAGTCAGAACCGTTTGACTTTCAAGAAGAAATGTTAAAGTATTGTCGATCCGATGTGGACATTATACGCCGTTGCTGTGGAAAGTTTCGACAGTTATTTCTAGATCACGGAGAAGTCGATCCTTTGAAGGAAGCGTGCACCCTACCCAAAGCCTGTCCCTTAGTTTACACCAAAAACTTTATGCCCGAGAACGAACTAACCATCATAGACCCTAACACGTCTCTCTTTGCCAGTCGTCAACACTCGGCCAAAGCTTTGCGTTGGCTCCATTACTTGAGCCAAAAAGAAGACAAATGAATACAACATGCCAGAAACGGAGGAGGAGAATAGAAAATAGACAGTCTTTCAGTGGATGGTTGGGATTTAGAAAACCCTCAGACGGTGTACGAATTTTAGGGCTGCTTGTTTCACGGATGCCCTACCTGTTTTCCTGAACGAGACATTAAAAATCCTCTCACTGGAGTCAACATGGAAGATTTGTACGAAAGCACTTACCAACGACGGTTAAAGTTAGAAAGTCAAGGATACCAAGTGGTAGAAATGTGGGAGCACGAGTACGATCGACGTTTCAAAACCGATCCTGAATTTAGGAGCATTGTCGAAAGTTACGACGTGGTCGACATCGAACCTTTAGATCCACGCCACAGTTTGTTTGGAGGACGAACCAATGCCACGCGTTTGCTGTACGACGTAGACGAATCTCGAGGAGAAGAAATCAAATACATCGACGTGTGTTCGTTGTATCCTTGCGTGTGCAAATACAAACGATTTCCTACCGGACACCCTGAAATCTTGACAGAACACATCGACGTGGAACACATTCGTAAATACGAAGGATTGATCAAATGCAAAGTCTTACCCCCGACCAACTTGTACCATCCTATCTTACCTCATCATTGCCAAGGAAAACTGATGTTTCCTTTATGCCGTACGTGTGCCGAAACATGTAACCAAGATCACCCCTGTCACCACACGGAGGATAAACGCGCTTTGACAGGAACGTGGGTCAGCGCCGAATTGTTTCGGTCTCTGGATCGGGGATACCGCTTGTTGAAATTGTACGATATCTGGCACTTTCCTTCCACAGCACAATACCAAAAGGACCACGCCTCCCATCCAGACATTTTCTCGGGGTACGTAAACCAATTTCTTAAACTCAAACAATAAGCCAGCGGCTATCCCTCGTGGTGTCAGACTCCCGAAGACCAAGTCCAATTCAAAGAACAGTACCGTGCCGTCGAAGGGATCACTTTGGAAGACGTAGAAAAGAACGAAGGAAGAAGATCGTTTGCCAAAGTCATGTTGAATTGCTTGTAGGGAAAAATGGCACAATGTCCGATCTTGCCCAAGACGGAATACTTGACAGATCCCAGTGACTACTTTCAACTGGTGGACGACAAAAGTAGACTGATGAAACACGTCGAAATCGTCCGTGAAGATTTTATCTTAGTCAATTACGAAGAAGAATCCAAGTTTGTACGCCCCGACCACTGTAGCAACGTGGTCATTGCAGCCTACGTGACAGCCCATGCTCGCTTGAAATTGTACGACGAAGCTTTAGAAGTCTTGGGAGATCGTGTCCTGTACTTTGACACCGACAGTTGCATGTACATCCATCGCCCTGGTTGCAAACACCCTATCATCGAAGGAGATCGCTTAGGAGCCTGGACGGACGAGCACCCTCAAGACACCATTCTGAGTTTTGCCAGCGGTGGCCCTAAAAATTACAGGTACCGATACCGAGACCGACAAGGCCAACTTCACACCAAATGCAAAGTCAAAGGATTGACCCTGAACTATCGAACCAGCCAAGTGGTGAACTTTGAGGTTTTGAAAAATGCTTTGCTGTCTGGACAAGTGGAAGACTTTCGAGTGAAAACGTTAGAACCTCACAAGATCGTACGGTTATCTAATCACCAAATCGTCAGTCCTGTAGGAAAAGTTTACCAAATTGTGTACCAGAAACGAGTGAGACTTCCAGACCACACCACTTTGCCGTACGGACACGCTTATCTTCAGTATAAAAAAGAGACCACTTCCAAGCCTTACCATTCATTGTAACTTCAAACGTTGACCAAGCAAGAAGAAGAAAAAAGAAGAAGATGATGAATACTCATGCCACCCATCCACCGAGTGAGGAATCTACTGTGAACTCCAAGGACCATCACGACCTGGAGTGTGATGCGGTGCCATGCGATGAGACGGATGCCGTGCGCTTTGACATCAGCGATGCAGCACAACCTTGTCGCTCCTCCTCTGGGACCACGGAAAGCGATGCTGTGCGTGTGCCTTACCGTCCCACTAGCGATGCAGGACGCCCTTTCTTCTTTATTGGGGATGCTAAGCGTGTCCCAGCATACGGATGCCACCCCTACATTGGTAAAGAATTGACGCTTCCTGTGGCTTTGGATGGCTATTCCGACTTTGAAAGTCGACTCCAGTGGTTCAAAGATAAGTGGCCCAAATATCTGCAATGACCTACTTCCAAAGCTTTGGCCAGAGCTGGATTTATCTACTTGGGAGAAGGAGATAAAGTCCAGTGTGAGACTTCAATATTGGGAGCCTAAAGACTCGGCTTACTTCTTAACATGCCAGATGGTCTCCGCGCTGTCAGTACCTACCTTTGGTCGGTCCTAAGCAGTAATATGTCGGATACTTTAGAAGAGCACATTCGTGGTTTGCCTTTGGGGCTGCGAGAACGCATTTACAGAGAGTTTGTCAAGATACAAGTGAAACGCAAACTCAGAGTCATTCCTCGATTTTCAAACTATCGCTACTTTGACCGTATAAGAAGACTGATTCTGGGGAGAAACTATTGCAGGTCTTGTGGAGTAGACTATCACAAAAGATACCTACTTTCCACGTCGGATACTTCATAAGAACACATTCGTGGCTTGCCTTTGGAGCTGCGAGAACACATTTACAGAGAGTTTATCAAGATACAAGTGAAACGCAAACTCAAAATCATTCCTCGATTTTTAAACTATGCTTACTTCCACAGTATGAGAAGACTGATTCTGGGAAGAAACTATCACAGGTGCTGTGGAGTAGACTTTCACAAAAGATACCAACCTTGGGAACCTGGATATAAAAGCCAACCATGACAGGACCGTTGTCTTCACTTGTGAAACGTATTCCGTGGAAGGAAGTCAACGAACGTGATCAGACCTTAGAGGATTATAAACACCTGATACAGGAACTGTTTCCATTGAATTTTGCACGCTATGCCGTGTGTGTGTTCGTGAATACTTTTCTTGGATTTCGTTTCCCAGGACATTCGTTGTGGACTATCTTGGAGGAACAGTGTTTGTGTTGAACTATTTTCATGAACGGTACATACAAAAAGACATGACCATTCACGCTTTATCGGCACACGAAAGACAAATTGTGCTCAAAGTGTTGAGAATCGTGATGAGCATTAGTTGTGTACCTCCGTGTGAAGAAGACATTAGTCAAACTTTATCTACCTTTCACACGTTTCAAGAAGTGTGCATCGCTAGTTGGTTACACCAACAACTTTACGATTGGAAAGATATAAGTGACTGGAAAAGTGTTGGTTTCGATGCTTGGCTACAAGAAGTGGCACAGTTTGCCAAGGACCTGGCACGTCACAAATTTTCCAAGACAAAAAATGAAATTGGAATCCAAGTTCACCACCATGACACTCGAACCTCAAGAAGAAGAAAAAGAAGACCACACCGTCGTCCAAATAGAAACACCTGAGTAACAAACCTCCTTTCAGTCAGAGACATTTCATTCTTCCACCAGCACAGAGACCAGAATACCACCAGTGCGTGTACACTCCATTCGTAGGACACCTATTCATTCAGTGTGTGGTACTTGTTGTACACTGACTTGTTTATACAGAACTTTGATTCTTTTAGTGGTAACCTTATTGTTGTACCTCACCATTTTTTTGCTGCATGTATTTTTGTCTTCACTTGTGGAGTAAATATGTTTTTGTTTGTTGTGTTGACATTTATTGAAAACAAAAAAAAAACATTAAACGTGTATGAAACGTATAAAATGTCTTGTGTCTTTCGTGTTCTTCTCAAAATTCTTCCTACCTCAGTCATGGCTGCATCTTCTTCCTCTGCCTCGTCTGCCTCTTTTTCTGTGGTCGAAGTGATCGACGAAAAGTTAGATCGTCCAATTTGGCAAGTTTTGTATCTCCGCCATCCTTTTAACATGTTGATTGCGGGACCTAGTGGTTCAGGCAAAGCCGAATTTGTCAAACGTTTGATCAAACACAAATCTCATCTGTTGGATCGTCCACCTCATCGTATCGTGTGGTGTTACAAAGAGTGGCAATTGTCTTACACGTTACTTCCTGAAATTCAAGGAGATGCCATTTCGTTTGTGGAAGGCATTCCTCGCGAAGACGATGGGATCGTGTCTGACGTGAGTCAAACACATCTGGTCATCTTCGACGACATGTTAGGAGAAGACGAAGAAGAAATTAAACTTTGGTTTACACTAAAAGGACATCATCGGAATGCCAGCATCATTTACATTACCCAAAATTTATTTCAACAAAGTAAAGCCTCAAAGCTCATTACGTGGTCTTGTTTAAAAGCCCCAAAGACAAATCTCAAGTGCAAGTGTTAGCCAAACAGTTAGGCATGCTTTGGCTGAATTATGCGTACGACGATGCCACTCAAACACCTCACTCGTATTTCCTCATCGACTTAAAACCTACCACTCCCGAGTAATTGAGATTTCGTACCCAATTATTTCACCATAGGTGCCAAGAAGGAGGGCCCGTCATTTTACACGTCCCCTTCAGCCACTCTCTGAAAGAAAAAACTATAAAAACATCCACCGCGTCATTTCTTTCTCACAGTCTTCGAGATGACATCCTTTCAATCTCATCCTCCTGCCAAATTGATTCATCCCTTGTATGGCATCAGTCGCGAAAAAAATCCACCAGTCCGTGCCCGTTTGTTAGAAGCTAGCCTCAAAGAAGTGTTACGATGGTTAACTTTGACGGCACGTCAATTACTGCAAGGCGTCATTCACATCCCTCATCAAAACATAAAGTGGCGTTGTCACAACTGGCCGATCCTAGAATCGATCCACGCACTAAAAAACAAATCATTTTGACCCCTGGTGGTAGCAGTTTTTTAGGAGGTGTCATGATTTGTTCACTTTTGAAATGGGACCCTAATGCCCGAGCCAAAACCAAAACCCAAAAGAAAAGCCCAAAGAAGAAAAGCCCTAAGAAGAAAACCCCAAAGAAGAAAGCCTCAAAGAAGAAGAAAAAGAAAAGCCCTTCCAATAAAACACCAACCACCTCTGCTGCGGCCCGAAAGAGAGGTACTACTAGTAGGACGCGCACGTACACACGAAAACCACGACAGGCAGTGACTGTGTCTCGTTATCCTCCGTCCACTTCTTCGTCTTCGTCATGATGCCTGCCAAACCTGACTTAAGACAAGTGTTTCCTAATTTGATGCAAAAATGGAAACCCATTTCGAAAGTCACCACTCTGGGGCCATCGACTTCGGCTGATCTGGCCACTGCAGCTGCTGCTACAAAAGTACCCTCCCCTAAAACAAAAGTCCAAGAGAGAACCGGCGTGTTACAAAGTTTACTGGATTTATCCAAACAAGAACTGACACGATTTAGTCCGTTGAAAACGCCTCAACGTCGAGTGATGTCTGTCATGAAGATAGTACGCCGTGCGGACAATCAGTGGAGACGTGTTCCAGTATAAAATAGAAGTGTGATCTCCCAGAAACCACAGTTCTATGGTTTGCTCCTGACATCCAAGATGACCCCCAAACGTACACATCACCACAACCAAATGAAGAAAGGCAAAACCAAAAAGGACTTCTACCTCGTCTGGCTAAACATTGGGACGTCTTGTCCGTCTTGACCAAATCCAATCCTCCCATGCGAAAACAGCTCATTCAAACAGCCCCCAAAGAAATCATCGATACCGTGTGCGAATGTTGTTTGAACGTCTTGAAAGGAACGGTACCTTTGTCCAAAATACAGAAACAGAAATTAGGTAAACATCGGAACGTTCTTCGCCAAATGGTCAAAAAGAAAATACCTCTCCGTCAAAAGAAAAAAAATGTTGGTGCAACGACGAGAATTTCTACCCATGCAGATAGGACCGTTGTTAAAAGTTAGGAACGAATGCTGGGCCGCTTTTAGGAGGAGTCATGCGATAAAGACGGGAAGAAAAAAAAGATAAGAAGGACACACTTCTCTGGAAAGACGACACACTTGTACCTTTGGATGAAATGGAAGGACGAAAACTGACTTTAGTTCCTTACAAACGATGGATGGAATTCCATCGTTGGAATTAACAACGGATACCTCATTTACCTCCCAATCCCAATCTCCACGAGATGTCACAATTACAACAAGAATTATAATCGCTGATGGATCGAAGTGATTGTGATTTGTCAGAAACAGAAAAATCGTAACGGTACGGTCAACTCTTGCAACGTCTTCAACTCTTTCACCAGAGAGCTGTAGACGAAACAGCTCAACCCACTTTGAGAGATTTCAAAGCCCTGATGAAAAGCGAACCTAAAGTCACCACCACCACTAAAACAGACACCGCCACGGGGACGACAGAAGAAGACAAGCCCCGAGAAGTGTTTCAAACTCCGTCTGCTCCCATCCCAAGCAAGACTGCAGCTGCCTTGTTGACACCCTCTCCTACACCTCATCGAGAAGAAAAGAAAGCTTGGGTTAAAAAGATGATGTCCACTCCTTCTTCAGCAAAAGAAAAAAAAAGAAAGAAAGCAAGACTGAACTGAAACAAGACACCACCAAGAAGAAATCACGCATCACCCCTTCTTCACCATCGACTCCTGTGGCTCGTCGAACGCGACAAGCCACTTCGTCCAAACCTCACGACACCCAAAGTAGTAGCATCGGACAGTGGGTGACTTATTGAGGAGCAACAAAAACAAGAATCATGGAGAAACTTTTAGCAAGCCTATACTACAATCCTGGACATGCTGCTGGTTACGGAGGAGTTCAAAAATTGTATCGGGCTGCTAAAAGTAAATTGAAAAGTGTACGTTTGCCAGAAGTACGACGATGGTTACAAGAACAATCGACGTACACGTTACACAAACCCATTCGACGAAAATTTTCTAGAAGTCAAACCAAAGTGGATGGCATCTATCATTAATGGCAAGCAGATTACTATTTTTTTTTTTTTTTTTTGAACTGTTATTACAATCTAAGCCTAGTAAGCCATATTTGGTTCTTTTTAAGTATGTTTCGTTTACCCCTTTATAATTCACTTCATTTTTTGGAAAGAAGTCAAGAGTTGCGACCTGTTCAGAATATTTCCGTTTATACTTTCATGCCATTAAGTAGGCGGTATATGGGATTTACTTTTTACTTTGTCCATCTATGTCTATGGATCCAACTGTTTTACTTGTTCCAGCTAAAACTCCTATAAAGCTTCACTTATTAACATTAAACTTGCACTGTTGCTGAATTTGGGATGAGTATGTGTGTACCATATAAATAAACAGATAGAGGGCTCGTCCTTTATTCTTTTATTTTACGTACAAGAGAGAGAGAGAGAGAGGTTATAAGATAAACTTTCAATCGGTAACACTTTGAGATGACCCCCACGATCCAATTACACAGCAAATTCCTTGCTTTATCCACTGCTTTAAAACTGCATATAAAAACCTTACTTCTAGGAGAGTACATTACTATGTATTGAAACTATTTTATCCCAGCAGTAGATAGTCTTTTATGCTCACATAAAAAATTATTGTGAAAGCATTAACATCCACTCTCGCGCCCGTTTACAGCCTTAGATTCCTATCTTGATTTGGCACGTGATTATATTACGCGTAGAACAAGCTCTATTTTTAGACGAGGAAAGCCCTATGTACGTCGAAGTTTTACCGTCTTTAAACGCGATTTTCAGCTTTATTAGATTGAATAAAAGCTTAATTTCAACAATTTTCGCCATTTCGAATCAAACAGAGAAAACAAAAGCAAAGTAAAAATGTTTGAAATTTATGTATTAGTGTTCCTTTAAGTGTCACTCTCTCTCTCTCTCTCTCTCTCTCTCTCTCTCTCTCTCTCTCTCTCTCTCTCTCTCTCTCTCTCATCCAAATGCCAATAATGAACACACATCAGGTAAGATATCTCAAAGGGACAATTTCATTGTAAGGTAGAAACTAACGGATTTTAGAAATTGAAACGGCTCCTTTTATCTGTGCAGGTAAGTGAATTATGAAACAAAGCTATTTCTACATAATTAGTTTACTTTTATAGATTTAAAAATAACAATATATTTACATATTTCGTTTGCTTTGAAAGATATGAGAAGCGCTTTCTTCGAAATGTCAATCTATTATCTTGCTTACAATGTAGTCGATTATCATACTGATAATACATTAACTGATAATACTGATAATACATTAACCTTCGTGTATATACAGTAAAACACACCGAATGGCCGAGTGGTCTAAGGAGCTCGCCTTTACAGATCGCTAACCTCTGTCCGCGTGCGCTTGAGTCTCGGGCTCGGCCAAGGTGGGTATGTGAGAAAGTTTGACAGTAGCTTCCCTTGGTAGGGTGGTTCTTCGCGGGTTTTTCCCGGGTTTTTCCTCCACAAAATATACTGGCCGCAATGCAAAAATGGCGTTACATCGATAACAACCAACCAATAATATAACTTATTCTGTGCCAGTTGTAACACGCTATGTTATTTTTAGATTATTACATCATACGCTTTAAACAGGCGTTAGTCAGTCAGTATAAATGTTTTCATTGTGGTGTCATCACAATTAAAATGGGATATATTAGTTTCTTTCTTTTCATTTGTGAAACAGAAAACAGATTAACTCTTGACGAAACAGATTAACTCTTGAAGAAACAGAAGATAGGGATTCACATTACTATGGCAGAGTTTTTAGGAGGTCCGATCCAAGGATATGCCGTTAGTGGCAATGAAACAATTTACCCTAACATGATATGGGAGCCTGAACAATTTAACGTTAAAAGAAACACTATATACTTTACTCATCTGGTGAAAGGTGTCTCTGATGATGCAAAACAATGCATTAAAAGTGAAGGTGGATTCAAAGGAAATCTTAAAAAGTATGGAGAGGATACTGATGGTGCAGACTTGTACGGAAGATTTTCCTGGTGGTCAGTATATATTGATAATGCCACTGCTAATAGGATAAGAAGTGAGATGGTTCACGGCCAGGAGCCTGCCCCTATCTATGAAGGCGGCTCAAGGTATGGAACAAATCTGTTTATAGAGGAGCTAGACGAACTGATACGATTGTATGAGGATAGCATTCAAGGGCAGACCGAAATACGAGTTCTTTCAACCTTTGAGTATGACAGGGAGGTTCAACATGCTGTTGTTGTTGTGCCTATGAATAACATAACGTTTCAAGATCATGACCTTGTCGCCAAAAGAGGCCCAGAAGGCGATTATCAATGGGAACATATTGTAAAGCACGCCGCTGATGACAATGGATACATCTGGCACCCTTTCTCGACAGTGAAGTGGGACGATGATGCCAGTCCTCCCAAGCAACGAAAGTGGGCTCACTTAGCTTTTGCATTTTATCTGGACCCACTTCCCAACAACATTATGCTTGTTCCTGGAGTTAATAATGAGGCCAAATGGGAGGGATGTAATTGGGCGGATATACAACTAGAGACCCAACTTCAGTCAAACGAGTATGTTGCCATGGACAGCTTCCAACTCTGCTAAATGCAAAATAGAAATGCCTATAGTAAATGATATAGGAGCACTAAATCTTGACGTTTTTGTTATGACATTATACACCCGACAAAATATATTGATTCGTTTACACTTTTTAGCATCACAGGCAACTGCTGAAAGATAAGGATGGTCTTTTCCAAGTATAAACATGTAGAAACGTTCACCTACAGCTGTGACTGCAAGTGTGATTGTAAAATGGTGAGTTTTGTCAAGTAAACTCTTATGAGTAATATATTAAATATACAGTAATTATGTCAAAATGAACTAGTTTATACAATCCAGGTTTAAATGTATTCGAAGATGTGTGTAGTTGCATAGTCTAGTAGATAACTGTCTTTGAAGAAAAAAGTTGTAAAAATCACTTCCTCTTTTTTATGCACTAATTAAACTTGCATCATGACATATTCTGTTTTAAAGCATAGAACATACAATTAACATAATCTGATCAAAATCTAGAACTACGTGTATTCGGAAATCTCGGTTTTAATCAGATCAATCATTAACAGAAGCACGATTATGATAGTATGGTGTCTAATATTCTGACTTGTAACATACAAGCAATCTTACTATTGACATTCAATCGACCAGGTACAGATGGTTTATAAGTTAGTTTTACTTTTATTTGGGAAGGGTGGATTTTAATATTGTTTTTTTATTTTTTTGTTTTTCGCCTTTTACCTGGAATATCTCTATGCTGGGCAGACTTAACTAATATCACTTTTGTATATTTGTCTACAGATGGTTTCAAAATTGCATCAGGTTTGTGCAGAAAAGCAAAATATCCCTAAATCTACAATTCAATATTCTTTAAGGCACCATGGATACAAGCTAAATACAAGAAAGAAACGCGATAAATATTGTAAAATTGTATTTAGATCTATGTTAAACTGTACGATACATAGTGCAAATATTCTACGTGCACTCATTTCTCATGTATGTGTACAGAATACTAGTAGTTGACAGTTATTACTTGTTGAAAGTTGAAACAGGTTTTATGGGAAACGAAAATGAAACTAGATAACATATATATCACTTATTGGGACATAGGGGGAATAGGTCATGAGTTAATACGTCAGATTTCATTGGCGATACCTTTATGTAACTGTTTTTTTTCCCCAAAGGTTTATCCATAAGCAGAAATGGACATTAATTACTATAAAATACTCATTTCGAAATTTAAATGAAGCCCTATATTTGGTACGAGAAATTAATGAAAACGAAACTATAAATATGCAAGTCATTCAAACGTCGGAAGAACAGATTAAGTTTATATATATATATATATATATATATATATATATATATATATATATATATATATATATATATATATATATATATATCCAAAAGTCAATAACATGCAGCACCTAAGGAACTGATGAATCACCAAATTAGAGATAACCATACCTTCTAAATAGCATAGCCTGTTCGTTTAAAAATGTTTTCAATTTGTCAGATATTATTTCTTGGTTCATAGCGAACGTTTTAGAAGATTTGGGTGAAATATAGTGACGTTACATGGTATATTTCAGAACTGGATGTACTTTTTGTTGATTCATCGGTCTATGATATGCTTGGCGTCATGCACCGATGAATTTTCAGGGGCTTTTGAGTGCCATAAAAATCGACACAAGTAAAGTTTATGTCAGTATCAATTCTAATATACAAAACCCTTGTATGCAATCATCTGTTTAACTTATAATAATGGATTAAAAAAAGGCTGTAAAAGAATTGACAAAACACTCATTTGCAATAATCATGAGCCAGCCTCAGTTGCAAAATGGAATTCAAAATTTGACAATTTAAATGAGAACGAGTGAAATAAGCTTTCTTCCTTGCCTCACAAGGTAACCAGATGACTAATATGGTTTCAAAATAAGCTTTTACACAGAATTTTGGCAACAAATAATTTTCTAACAAAATTTGACAAAATTTCAAATAATTTGTGCTGTCTTTGCAAAAACTCTGTAGATTTTATGGGAGTGTCCAAAAAAAGAATCAATCTTGACCAGGTTTATAGAGTGGATAAAAGAGTGAGTGCAATCATCTCCAGAACTTTTATCTATTAAAGAGAGAATTTCTGCTTAGTATAATAGATAAAAGAAAACTGAGGATGTGACTACTTATATTACAGTTTAAATTATATATTTATAACTCTAGATTAATAATGATTTACCAATTATGTCTCATTTTAAGAAAGAACTGAAATTATGCTTTCTATTAGAAAAATATTCTGCATACACAAACTGTACTAGGGAAAATTTTGGTACAAAATGGCAACCTTACAAAAAGGTGTTTTTAACTAAATAAGAATGTATCTCTATTTACCATTAAATTTATAGTAAGATATGCGTTTATACGTTTTGGAGGTATTAATAGGTTAAGTATACATGTGATGCTTCCCTGGGTCAGCCCACCTGTTAGACTGTTTGTACATAGATACAAAGTCCAGATCCTATCCATTCACATCTTCCCGGCAATACCTGGTCCAGGAAGGTTTTACTGTACTAATTCATATGTTGATATGTCTATAACTTCAGGTGTTTCTGTATAGGTACACACGTGTGTATTTATGAACATGTATGCTTGTATGTATGTATGTAATGTATGTATGTATGTATGTATGTATGCTTATATCGATATTTGTATTTATGAAACTGTATCTATGTATGTATGTTTGTACGTATGCATGTATGTGTATTTGTATGTATGTAATTGTATATATGTATTATGTTTATACTGTATATATGCATATATGCATTATAGCTCTTCACAGATTTATGCATATATGTACTTGTGCATACATGGGTGGAAGGACGGATGACTAAAACCATAAAGTGGAAATGTTAGAATATGAAAATACTACCATGTAATATATGTTTATACAAATTGTCCCTATGTAGCTCTCCCTGTCTCTCTCTCTCTCTCTCTCTCTCTCTCTCTCTCTCTCTCTGGCTCAGTCTCTCTTTCTCTATCCCATTCTCTCTCTCCCAAAACCTTTGGACACATTTATACTAGTTATGCTTTAAGGTGGCAACTTATCAATATCTCACACTTATATTGACTCATAAATTGTTAACGGTGAGCCCAAAGTAGTATAGTGGGGGTAAATAGCCTCAAACTTTTTGGGGGGCACTATAGCCTCAAGATGGCGGGTGGGTCTCTACAGACCCAAGATGGCGGGTGGGGCCTCTACAGACTCAAAATGGTGGGTAGGTCTCTACGGGGGAGGGGTGTGGGAAATAGAATTAATCTTTCTTGATAAAGGGTGGTCCTGGTAAGGACCGTTGGAGGAGGAAATAAGATTTTTTATTTCCCCCAACATTGAGTGAGAAAGCCTGGGAGGTGGAAGAACTTGTTTTTCTTCTTCTTCTTCTCCTCCTCCTTCTTCTCAGGTATCCAGTCGGGATGATTCAATCGTCTGAACTTGTCCTGAATTTTCATCCAGTTCAAGTTCAGACGATTGAATTGTTTTTCTCTTTTCTCCTTCACCCACATTAATTTGATTTTGGCAACCTCCTGTTCCAATATTTGTTTAATAATAGTTTCTACTCGGAGCAGGGCCGCTTCTTGTCGAGTAAGGATGATACATTTTAAATGATCATCCAATTTATGGATGTTATCCAAAACTTCTTTAAGAAGTCCTACTCGACAAGGTGAAGAAGAGGACTTGTTACTCTTCTTAACTTCCTCCTCCTTCTTCACTTCTTGAATTAAATTCAAAATCAAATTAATGTAGGTGAAGTGATCGATTACCCACTTCCAACTGACTGGATACCACCACATCCTTTTTTCCATATAATACTTCACTTCCACCATCCAGTCCCAGGCTTCCTGTAGATTGTCAATAATGTCAAGCATTCTTCAGCAATGAAGTGTGAATGGCGCAACTGTGGTAGACACCGCTTTATATGCGAGAAGCGCGGACGTGATGGAAAACATCTCCCTTTTTTTTCCAAAAAAAACCACACACCACACATAACATACATAGGGAGACTATGACAAAAAAAACATGACAAACATATAAAAAAAACACACACTTATATAGGCAATATTGATAAATAATTAATCTTTTCTTTAAAAATGGCTGGTCCTAAAAAGGACCTTTTTTTGTTATTGTTGTTGTTGTTGTTGTTTTTTTTTTTTAACAACAGGAGCATCTCCTAGAAGGTTTTCTTTTTCTTCTTGAACTTCTTCGGACTTCGGGTCCATACAGCAAAACCCTCTTTAGACAACCTTGTCTCTCCACATAAGTTTGTCGATACCATGTAGCTGTGTCTGTAATTTTGGTTTTAGTCCATGATACTTTTACATACATCAGGAATGCTGGATTAAACAGCATTCCTGAAACAATGTTGGAGGATTCTACACTAACCCACATGATTTGTTTTTAGGATTGGTCGTCTTGGAAGAAAAAAAAACCGGTGAAACTTTATGAAACCAGCGTTTGTATATATACCTTACGATCGGATTGAAATGGATCCAAATCAACTACCAATCTAAACACGCGTTACAAGTCGGTTCGGTTTTCTTCCAATGGGAAGAGAGCGGAGGTGTGACGTCATCTCGGGTATAAAGGTATCGTAGCGTTCGTAGGGAGGTTTATTACTTTTTTTCGACAGCCTTCATGGAGACTGGAAAGACAAGTACTACATCAATGTATTGGAGTGATCCTACAACGATAATGAATGCTGCGGCAATATTGAACTTTCGGCCGGAAGACTTTGATTTAGATTTACTAAATCAAGAGTTTGACAATACTACTACTACTACTACTGTACCAACAATGGTGGTGAATGATTTTAAAAGAAGACAAATGGAAGAGATGGAAAATTTTGTAAAAAAGCAACGGGAAGAGGAAGAAATGTTTCTTCTTCTTCAACAACAACAGAAAGAAGAAGAAGAGAGAAGAAAACAAAGTGAAGAAGAAGAAATCAGACATCAGCAGCAGCAGTTACAAGAGGAGGAGAAGAAGGAAACAGGAAAGGAAAGCATCAGTCTTCAAGAAAGAACTGTAAGTCTGTTAGAAGAGGTATTATATGAGTTGAAATGGATGACCAATTTCTATAAGTATTCTTTAACTCATCAACCACCTAAACGGAAAAGACCATCACGGGCTAAACAACATTCTTCTTCTAAACCTTCCAGTGCTAGTGAGATGCCACCACCACCACCACCACCACCACCCATGTTACCAATATCACCACCACCACCAGTGACTACCACCATAATGAAAACACCATCAGTAGCAGCAGCATTAACAGGATATGGATTGGGTCGTGGTAAAGGACTACGGCATTTGAAGTTAATTTGAAAGTTTTTGTTTTTGAAAACCAAAAACAAAACAACCCAACGGTCCTTTTAAGGGCCACCAGATTTCTAGAAAAGAAATCAAATTGCCAAAAAAAAATCAAGTTAAAACTTTAAAAAATCCTACCACCATAGTACAAGTGTGAGTGAGTGCGTGCGTGCGTGCGTGCGTGCATTTCTACTCTAAAACAAAATAACACAAAACCACTTACTTTTTTTCTCTCCAGTCTCGTGTATTCATCCAATTTTTTTTACAAAATAAATTCAGCAATGTAACATATAACACCAAAAAATCACACACAAGAAAAAACAAAGTTCACTTTCTGTAATGCTTGTGTGGCTTGAATTTAAACACTGGAGTTTCTTCCTTCTCACTTTTGTATCTCTTGTGTTTCTTTTTCTTCATAGGAATCCTGTTTTCCTTTTCTTCATCTTCATTCTCACTGTCTTCCATTCTTCTTACACTCTTCTTACCTTTCTTGATGATATGTTCTTCTTCTTCTTCTAGGTTTGTAAATTCTGAATTCACTTCCTCCCTCTCCTCTTCTTCTTCTTGTTCTTCTTCTTGTTCTTTCTGAGGGCATTCATAAGACCAATGTCCTGGTCCTTTACAATGATAACAGATATCTTTTCTTCTGTCTATCTTTTGATGTTTACGTTTGGGACAATCTGGAGCCCAATGTCCTTTCTCTTGACAGATGTAACAAGTATCGTCACTTTTATCTCTGTTTTGGTGTTGCCGTTGTGGACATTGTGTAGCCCAATGTCCTTTCTCTTGACAGATATAACAAGTATCTTCACTTTTATCTCTGTTTTGGTGTTGCCGTTGTGGACATTGTGTAGCCCAATGTCCTTTCTCTTTACAGATATAGCAAGTATCTTGTCTTTTATCTATTATTGATCTTTCTTTAGCTAGATAATTCCAATAATACCAAGCAGGAGTATGTCCTTTATTGTGACATCGATCTTTTCTTTTTGACTCTTCCATCTTGACAGCTTGAAAGTTCGATCACCAAAGACTGATTCTGAAGGTAAGAAGCTCTCTCTTTATATACTCTTCTGTCTCTATATAAAGGTACCTGGGTTAAAAAAAACTCAATCAGTTTCAAATCAGAGTTCAAGATGAAAAGATCACGCCCAAACCATGATAAATCAGAACCAGAACAAGAACAAACCAAGAAGCCACGGCGACGAAGGTATTCCGTGCCTCCTGAAACACCCTTAGAGGAATTACTGGCTCAAGTCCATGCCAGTGACTTTGAAGACGAAATGAGTGAACAACAACCTGAAACCCAAACTTCCAAAACCAAAGTCACTACTACTACCAACACCAGAACCCCTGACCAAGAAAGTCCTACTACTACTACCGCTACCGTGGCTCCTGAAAATTACTATCGGATTCGAGAGACACAAAAAATCACTTCTCGAAAATTTAGGACCACGGCGTATACTCACACAGTACACTTCAAAGACTTCAAGTCTCAAGTACCTCCTGAGAAAGCGGCGCGGTTCATTACCAATTTGTGGGAATCTGTCTTACAGAACTTAAAACGGCAATGTGGAGCCAAAGAAGACGATCGGTTGAGACTAGCCATTCATCATGACCAATTGAAAAGTCCTGTTTGGATTGAATTTAGTACCCCGGCAGAATTAACGCCAGACAAAGTCATGTCCAAAATAGAACATGTACAACAATCCAATGACAAGTTTACCCTCACCGATGGAAAGGCCACCGTTTACATGACCCATGTTTCTCCACCTCGAGGAAGTGGACGAAGCAGAAAAACTTTATTGGTGGACGATCTTCGTACTACCAAACACAGTGTCGTCCAAATTAACAATACTGAAGATTCAATGTGCTTAGCTCGAGCTATTGTGGTGGGTCGTACCTATGCTAACAAGAACGAGAGCAAAGAATGGAAAAAAGCCTGGAAGAGCATTCGACAATCGGACAGAGCCAAACAACGAAAAGAAGCAGAACTCTTGTTAAAACAAGCAGGGATCCCTAAAGAGACTGTGTGTAGCATTTCTCAATTACAGCAACTTCAAGATGTTTTTGGCTCCTCATTATACGTTAAAAGTTCACCCTCAAGAAGTGCGTGGAGCTCTATTGTTTCGAGGCCCTGATTTTCCTGAGGGAAAATACATTCATCTATATCACCATCAAGAACATTTTGATACCATTACCAGTATTACTGGATTTTTGGGATACTCTTACTTCTGTGAGAAATGTAACAAAGGGTGTAATAGTCGGGAGCAACACATTGCTTGTGGAGAAAGATGTCGAGGTTGTTTATCCGACCCACCATGCCTTCCTGAACCACAACAACATCACATGTATTGTAAAACCTGTCGACGCCGTTTTGTCAGTCCTACTTGTTACCAACAACATCGCAAGACCCAAGGTCACCAACAAAAATGTGCTTGTGAGTTATTACAATTGTGTTCTACGTGTGGACAGCTGATTCGTACCAACAACTCCAAGAGACACGTTTGTGCTGGCAAGAAAAAAATGTTCTATTTGTCATCAGATTGTCGATTTTGATCATCGATGTTTTATTCAAAAGTTTGACAAGATAGAGAAGAAAGAAATAAAGAAAAACAAGAAACAAGTAGATTTCATCTTTTTTGATTTTGAATGTATGCAAGAAACAGGCACTCACATTCCTAATTTTTGTGTAGCCCATCGGGCTTGTGATCAGTGCATTCAAGAATCGATTCATTTTCACTGTCCACATTGTAGTCGGATTCCAGGAGGACGTGAAAAAATCTTTCGTGGAGTGAATACTTTGTCGGAGTTTGCTGAATGGGTTTTAGACCCTACCACCCACGACAGTTGGAGCGAAGAAGACATTCATCGTTACGGAGATTGTCATCGGTATGCGACCGTCATAGCTCACAATTTTTCGGGATACGATGGACAGTTTTTACTTAATTATTATTTGAACCATGGAACCGAACGTCCTGAAGTCACCATGAATGGAAAAAAGCTCATCTACATGAAAGTAGGACAAGTTCAATTCAAAGATTCAATGAGTTATTTAGCCATGCCTTTGAGTCGCATGCCAAAAACGTTTGGTATGACAGAAATGGCCAAAGGTTACTTTCCTCACTTCTTTAACACGGAAGCTAATCAACAGGCCGTCCTACCTCATTTACCTGACCTTCATGATTACGACCCCGATGGAATGCGCCCCGAACAGCGAGAAACTTTTTACGCTTGGTACCGTGTTCACCAGAACGATCCCTTTGACTTTCAAGAAGAGATGCTCAAATATTGTCGATCGGATGTAGATATTTTAAGACGTTGTTGTGGGAAATTTCGAGAGTTATTTCTCGATAGTGCAGAGGTCGATCCTTTGAAAGAGGCATCCACCTTACCTAAAGCCTGTTCCTTAGTCTACAGACAACATTTCATGCCCGAAAACCAACTCGCCATCATTGACTCCAACACGGGAATTTTTGCTAGTCGTCAATATTCGGTCAAAGCTTTACGTTGGCTTCATTACTTATGTCAAAAAGAAGACAAATGGATACAACATGCTAGAAACGGTGGAGGAGAAAAAAAGATTGGAGGTTATTCTGTGGATGGTTGGGATTTAGAAAACCCACACATTGTGTATGAGTTTCAGGGATGTTTGTTTTCACGGATGCCCTATTTGTTATCCTGACCGAAACATGAAAAACCCTTATTCAGATTCTACCATGGATCAGTTATATGAACAGACTTGTCAACGACGACTTCAGTTAGAAAGTCAAGGTTACGAAGTGATAGAAATGTGGGAACACGAATACGATCGACGTTTGAAAATCGATCCTGAATTTAAAACCATCACTCAAAGTTACGACGCAGCCGACATTGAACCTTTAGATCCACGTCACAGTTTATTTGGAGGACGAACCAATGCTACTCGATTATTGTACGATGTGAACGAATCCCAAGGAGAAGAAATCAAATACATCGACGTGTGTTCTTTGTATCCTTGGGTGTGTAAATATGCTCGTTTTCCTACCGGACACCCTGAAATTTTAACAGAGCACATCGACGTGGAACAGATTCGTCAATACGAAGGATTGATCAAATGTAAAGTTTTACCTCCCACAAACTTGTTTCATCCCATCTTACCTTGCCATTGTCAAGGAAAATTGATGTTTCCTTTATGTCGGACGTGTGCCGAAATGTGTAACCAAGATCATTCCTGTCACCACACAGAGGAAGAACGGTCGATGATAGGAACGTGGGTCAGTGCCGAATTGTTTCGGGCATTGGATCGTGGATACCGTTTATTGAACGTGTATGAAATTTGGCACTTTCCAACGACAGCCCAATATCAAAAGGACGACGCTACTCATCATCCAGGCATTTTTTTCGGGGTACGTGAACCAATTTCTTAAACTGAAACAAGAAGCTAGTGGTTATCCTTCGTGGTGTCAAACTCCCGAAGACAAAGTACGATTCAAAGAAGAATACCGTGACATCGAAGGCATCACTTTAGAAGAGGTAGAAAAAAATGAAGGAAAAAGATCGTTTGCTAAAGTGATGTTGAATTGTTTGTGGGGAAAAATGGCTCAACGTACGATCTTACCCAAAACGGAATACGTGGACGATCCTTATCGTTACTTTCAACTGGTGGACGACAAAAGTATTCTAGTCAAGCACGTCGAAATCGTCCGTGAGGATTTGATCATTGTTAATTTTGAAGATGAACCCAAGTTTGTGAAACCTGACAAGTTTAGTAACGTAGTCATTGCCGCCTACGTGACTGCTCATGCTCGTTTGAAATTGTATGACGAAGCATTAGAAGTCTTGGGAGATCGTGTTCTGTATTTTGATACTGACAGTTGCATTTACATTCATCGACCCCGGTTGCCCCCACCCTACCATTCAAGGAGATCGTTTAGGAGCCTGGACAGACGAGCACCCTCAAGATACCATCCTGAGTTTTGCTAGCGGTGGCCCTAAAAATTATGGGTACCGATACCGAGACCCTCAAGGTCAACTTCACACCTCCTGTAAAGTCAAAGGATTGACTCTGAACTATCGAACTAACCAAGTCGTGAACTTTGAGGTTTTAAAAAATGCTTTACTGTCTGGACAAGTGAAAGATTTTCAAGTAGCCACGTTAGAACCTCACAAGATTGTTCGCCTACCAAATCATAAAATCGTGACTCGACCTGTTCAAAAAGTGTATCGTATCGTGTACCAAAAAAGAGTGAGACTTCCAGATCACACCACTTTACCTTACGGACACGCCGATTTGGAGAAGTATAAAAAAACGAAACCCTCCTCTTGAAAAAAAAAAAAAACAGAAAAGATGACTTCAACATGGGCCTTGCCTGACTATGCTAATTGTACCAGCCGATTGAAGACGTTTAAAAAAATGGCCTAAAAGGGATCGATTACCCACAGCCATCTCTTTAGCCAGAGCAGGATTTGTCTACTTTGAACAGGGAAGTTTAGTGAAATGTTTTAGTTGTGGTGCAAGCATTCGCATGAGTCCTAAAGATTCAGCTATCGTGGAACATACCAGATGGTCACCAAACTGTGTTTACCTTTCTTTGGCGTTTCCACGGATGACATTACAATACTTTTCGGATGGTACAGTCGACAGGTATAAAAAAGGAACCCTTTCCAAGCCTAACCTTCATTCTGACTTTTCACGTGAACCGAGCAAGAAGAAGAAAAATAGATGAGTATTTTTTCCAGTTTTGAGGAATTTGAGTGCGATGCCGTACGTTGTGACATCTTTGATTCAGTCACTCCCCATCGATCCAACTCTAAAGAGGCAGATCGTCCTTTATGTTTCAGTGGAAAAAATACTAAAGGAATTGACGTTAATGACAACAAGAGGAATCATGTGGAGCCTAAATGGCATATCAGAATACCTGTGACTTTATTTGGTTATTCCAAGTATGAAAGTCGACTGGAGTCATTCAAAGACAAGTGGCCAAAATATCTAGAAGGACCTAAACCGGAAAGTTTAGCTAGATCTGGATTTAAATACACGGGAGAAGGAGATAAAGTTCAATGTTTTAGTTGCGGTGTGGAACTTCGCCATTGGGAGCCTACCGACTCAGCTTACATTGAACATGCCAGATGGTCTCCGCACTGTCACTTCTTACCTTTAGTAGCCTTAGAAGAGTACGGGTACGATGAGCCAGATGTTATGCCTACAAAGTTGAAGAAGTAAAAAAAAATTCCATGGAGGAGAATACTTATTCTTTAGATGAACTTATTTGTGGTTTACCTTTAGAGTTACAAGATTGTATTTTTCAGTATATTCCTACTTTAGAAGATCGTATTCGTGGATTACCTTTGGAGTTACGAGAACGGATTTACCAAGAATTTGTTCACATTCAACTGAAACGTAAAAAAGAGTTACATCCTTTACAACAGACTTGTTGTAACCAATGGTATTTGAATACAATAAGACAAATGATAGCTAAGAAGATATTCAAATGGTCAGACATTGATGAAAATCTACATCCCCAATTTAAGAAATTGGTGGGGGCTACCTACAATGTAGCAGTGGAATATAGAATTCCATGGGAGGAAGTGAAGGAAAAAAAATGTGACTAACATAGACGAATACCAAAAACTGTTAGAAGAACTGTCTCCTGAAGACAAATCACCTTTTTGTGTTTTGAAATTAGATAGGATAATCACTGAAACTGGTGTTGGATCCTATAGATATCCTTTACCTACCGATTCCGTTTGGTTTGTGTGTGAGTATTTTGTCACCAAGAAACCTACTCTACAAGATCGAATTCGTGACTTGTCTTCAAAGTTACAAAAACGGATTTACGATGAGTTGGTTCAAATTCAAGTGAAACGTAAACTTCAAGTGATTCCTCGATTTCAAGGCTATGGCTACTTTCGTCGCATCAGAAATTTGATTCTGAAAAATGACTATCACCAGTATCGTGAAGAATACAAAAGAGAAGTATTTCTTTCCAAATCGGAAACTTTACCCAAGTACATTAGTGCCATGCCTTTGAATGTGCGAGAACAGATTTACCGTGAGTTTCTGAAATTACAAGTGAAACGTAAACTCAAAGTCATTTCTCGATTTTTACGCTATACCCTCTTTCAAGGGCATAGAAGAATGGTCATGGGAAACCTCTATCTCAACTTCTATCCTGAAGGAGACTGTCTCAAAAGGTACCAACCTTGGGAGCCTGGCTATAAAAACATGCCACCCAAGATACCAACCTTAGCCATCGATCCCTATAAAGAGGAGGCGGCACGTCTCAAATCACTTTACTACTCGTGAAACGGATTCTGTGACACAGTTACTGCCTGACTATAAAAGAGTGGGTATGCCTGAACTCTACACACCACTTCTGAAACGGATTCCGTGGAAGGAAATCATAGATAAAATTCAGACCTTAGAGGAATATAAAGAAGTGATACAAGAACTGTATCCATTAAATTTTGGACGTTATGTGGTGTGTGTCTTAGTGACTACTTATCTTGG